>VZRX01009514.1:66028-97163 GCA_013398075.1 Notiomystis cincta | reverse complement strand
TTACCTTGACCAGACCCAATACAGTTGTCCAAAGAGTTGACAGGTTAATTTGCTCTTTTGTTTCCCTTTACCATAGAGAAGGTCTGGTTGAAACCCTATGTAGACCTGCAACCATATGATGACCCCAGCAGAGGGGTGCTGGAATTCACTAAGGAACTGGATGTCTCTTGTGTCACTATGGAGAATGTGATTGGAGAGGGTGAGTTACTTATTTCTCTCCCCATCTTTCACTTTCCCTACACTGTTGTTCTGCTGCCTATCCTTGAGTTCATCTGTGACATTTTGTCTCTGACTGTCTTCAGGGGAGTTTGGGGAGGTCTATCGTGGGTCCCTGCGACTCCCGGGGAAAGAACGTATTGTGGTTGCCATCAAAACTCTGAAATCAACATATTCAGACTCACAGTGGTGGAACTTTCTGCGTGAAGCAACAATTATGGGGCAGTTCAATCACCCAAACATTGTGCGTCTGGAAGGAGTTGTCACTAAAAGTGAGTAAGAGCGTGTGTGAGAGAGTCCTGGGATGAGAGCAGAAGCTGGCACATTTCTCAGGCCTTTCTTAAAAAGTTTGCTGTCAGAGAGGCTGTTCTGGGAGAAGACAGGCATTGTCATGTCAGAGAATGAGGAAGGGAGGAGAGGTATGGATTTCCAACAGAGTCCTGAGGCAGTGTTAGGAGAGATCTTCTAGAGCTGGTGAACAGATGAGAAGTCGGGATGGCGTAAGGGGTACTGCAGGGTCATATGTGTGACACAAGGAGGAGTACAAGATCATTGGGAGATGTCTAAGTACAAAGGGCAGCCAGCTGTGCCAGTGGAGTGGGGGTGTTAGCTGGGGTTGGACATGGTTCTCTGTGTTGGGGAATATGGAGGGCATTGAAAGGCATGAGTAGGAGAATTTGAGAAAGGCTGAAACCCTGTTGTCTTCCTCAAGGGAGGCCAATGATGATCATCACTGAGTATATGGAAAATGGAGCACTGGATACCTTCCTCCGGGTGAGAAACTCCAATCTGTAATAGGCTTATGTACTGCCAGAATTTGCACTTGACCTGGATTTGGGGCCCTAAAATAAAACCAGAAATAAGATCCAGACATCCACTTTCTGCTTACTGACATTTCCAGTGTCAGCAGCAGAAGCTTGATGCCATGCAGTTTGTTCAGTGACTAGAGTGCTGTCTTTGGCAGTTGAAATGCAACTGCTTAATGATGACTCTGGAGACTACCACCAGTCCCTTAGTGAGAACTTGTTGAGGCCTTTGGGCTGCAGCATTGTCTTTTTGCTTGTTCACCACTTTTGTAAGTTGATAAGGTCAGTGACTAGAAACCAAGGGGATCAATGTCACTTCTCTCACTTCTTCCATGCAGGAGAATGAGGAAAAATTTAGCCCTGTGCAGCTTGTGAGCATGCTGCAGGGAATAGCCTCTGGCATGACCTACCTTTCAGAACACAATTATGTGCACCGGGATCTGGCCGCTCGCAACATCCTGGTAACACGCAGTCTCCAATGCAAGGTGTCTGACTTTGGTCTCTCACGAATTTTGGAGAATGATGCAGAGGGAACCTATGAAACCAAGGTAACACAAACCCAATCTTTCAGCCTTGTAAATTAACTGTAGGCTCTGAGGAAAACCTGTAGTAAAATCACAAGTTGTGGTGTGGATGGTTCAGAAGGTGGTACTTTTGTCTCTGGAGTCCATGTTGATTTTGTTTGCTAAGAAATTCAGAGGGACTGTGGTGCTGAAATGAGAAGCAAAATAAGTGGTCTGATCTCCTGGACACAGTACTAAATCTAGCTTTGAAGATAGCCTTGCTGTGATCAGAGTTTTGGACTAGAGTCATCTCCATGTCTCTTTCAGTGAAAGTTCCAGTAATTCTAATGTGTGGTGTCCTTCAAAGCAGGGCTGTGACTGGTGTCAGGCTTTTAACTCCCACAGCAGAGATTTTGTGTAGTGTTCAACTGAACAGAGAGCTTAAACTCATTTACTTTCCAAGAACATTTCTCTCCTTTTGAGAAATTTCCCTGGGGTGGTTATATGTCACTTCAAATGAAGTGGGCTCAATCACTGAACCACTTTGTAAGGTCCTTGCATGAAAACACTGGAGAAATACAACTCGGTGATACATGCTGGATACACTATGTGTCTGTTCTGTTACAGGGTGGTAAGATTCCTATCCGATGGACAGCCCCAGAGGCCATTGCTCATCGGATTTTCACCTCAGCCAGTGATGTCTGGAGCTTTGGAATCGTCATGTGGGAGGTGCTGTCATTTGGTGACAAGCCATATGGGCACATGACCAATCAAGAGGTAACAGACTGAGTTCAGGGGCCAATTTAAAAAATAAACGAGCCGTGTGGGAAAAACTTTTATAAATGTCCCTCAGCCTGCAGTTTTGACTTTCTTTTGAACACATAACTACTGTGTTTCCCGCCATGCTAAAAATCAGTGCAACCAAGTCAAGTATTGAGGTGTCAACAGCAATAAAGCCAAATTAAAGAGTGGTTAAATCAGCCATGGCATTTGGATCTGGAGATACTCTCTATTGGTTTTGCTTTCTCCTTCCTCTGGCTCTGGTGCATTATGTCTGGTCTCATTCTAGGCTCAGCACATGCTGTAAAAATTATTCCTCAGAGTCTGGTTCCTCTTCTCTCACTGTGCCTGTGCCAGGACCATTTGGTCCTCACTTCACTTCACTTCACATGTCCTGAGTGGCAAATGGGAGCTAAACTAGTAAAGGACTGAAAATACATGCATATGCCCCTTCAGTTTTTGGCATCCCTTAGGTGTCTTGATCCTGTGCTGTGCTGCCCAAACCCTGTGTCATAGATGTGTAATTTGCACCAACCCCTCCCTGGCTTCATATTGTGAAGTGGTGAATGGCTGCTCCCAGAGGTCTCTGGCTCCTCTTCTGCACTCTCTGCTCTTGGCCAAATTTTTCTCTGTCCTCTGTGCAGGTGATGAAAAGTTTAGAGGATGGGTACCGGCTCCCCCCGCCTGTGGATTGCCCATCTATCCTCTATGAACTCATGAAGAGTTGCTGGTCACACGATCGGATGAGGAGGCCTCATTTTCAGGAAATCCGGGCCCAGCTGCAACATTTCATCTCAAGTCCCCAGCTCCTCCGGCCTGTTGCAGACTTTGATCCCAGGTAAGCAGGCTGTCACCACAGGAGGAGGGGTTAACTGGGACACTTCTCCTCCCCATCCTCAGCAGGAGGAGAGGCACTGCAAGCAATGCAGACTGAAAAGATGCACCTTGAGTACTCTGTGTGCAGAAGATAGTGGTCATCTCTGTCTCCTGGTGACAGAGGGCAGAGCTATCGGCCTGCTCTTACTTCACTGTGCAGAGAGCAGATTATTTGGTTCAGCCCTGGCAGAGGGTGCTTGCTTGCCCTTTGGCTACTGTCTCCTAGTGCTGTCCATTTCAGGTGGTTGACTGGCTAAAGAAGGGTTTATCTGTCTCTAGGGTAACACTCCGTCTCCCCAGCTGCAGTGGATCTGATGGGATCCCCTACCGATCCATCCCTGAGTGGCTGGAATCCATTCGCATGAAGCGCTACATCTCCAACTTTCGCACCGCCGGCCTGGACACCATGGAGTCCATTCTGGAGCTCACTGCTGAGTAAGTGAAGGCCAGGCTGCCACAAGGCACCTCAGGCTGTGCTACAAGTAGCTGCGCTCCTCCCTGTGCAGTCTCATATTTACTTGGAATGCTTCTCCCCATCCTTCTCCATGCAGTTAAATGGAGGTGGACTTGGCCTCTTGTCCTAAAAGGGAAGAATCAGCTCAGAATTGGGAGCAGCCCAAACTGTGAGACTGATTCCCTAACTACCCATGTCCATGCTTGAGGCTCTTCAGGGGTCTTCAGCTGCTCTGAACTCACATCAGACACAAACAGCAAGGGGAAAGAATAGATGGCAAACAGTTCTCGAACCTGACCATCTCCCCAAGCTTGTAGGACTTTGTAAGATAATTAGATAATTTCCTTCCCACAAACTCCATATGGACTAGTTATATCCCCTCCATTCCATCAGCCAGGCACTGTTGGTCATAGAGCAAATCTTTCTGGGCTCCTCAGAAGGACTCAGGACACAGCTGTGTTATTTTGTCTGGGATGTACAGCCAGCTCCAATCAGGCCAGTTGTATGAAACAAATGAGCAGGCACAGACTTGCTGAAGGTTTGAGACATGGCCCCTGTCACAAGCTGATATAAACACAAATCCTGATTTACTGGGAACACAGGCCTAGCCATGAGGTGAGAGAGGTCAGTTGACTGGGTGGGCAGAGGTAGCCAGTGAAGAGCAGGAATATCTAGAGGTTTCTTCCCTCTAGACAAAAGGTAGGTGTATTAGGAGGCACTGAGGGAAAGGAAGCTTTCTGAACTAATGCTTGGTAACTGTTTCTGCCCTTACCCACACCCTCATCGCTTAGGAACAAGAACAGCAATTCATTTTTTCCTATCTTTTCCCATTTCCTTTAGGGACTTGAAACAGATGGGAGTGTCACTTCCAGGCCACCAGAAGAGGATCTTGTGCAGCATCCAAGGCTTTAAGGAGTGATCAATTTTTGCATTCTTAAGCTTGAAAAATGCCCACCCTTACCAGATATCACTTGGAATCATTCCTATGGCAATTGCTTCCAAATGAGAGACTGGACAAGCAAAGCAAAACATCCGGAACTGAAAAAGCTCATGAGGCAACACCACCTGCTCTCATTTCTGTTCCCCCTTGCTTTAGCTCTACAGCAGCCATCAGTATGTTTCAGAGCACTGGTCTTAGAAACTGTTCCCAGCCCTTCTTCTGCAGTCCACTTTGTGCAGCACAAAGTAGGCCCTTTAGTCCACATACTGGAATTCCAGACCCTCAGTATATCACATGGAATACAAACTGGGTGGAGGATTGTGGATAATGTTTTAAGATTGGAGATGAGGGTTCAAGATGGACTGGGACATTCAGGGAGCAGGCACAAGAATACCAGACAGGTAGAGATAGGGCTCATTCACTCCTTGGCATACATTCCTTCTCACTTCAGCACCCTACTGTCTTTCTTATTTTGTATCAGGAACAAACTATTCAGTCCTTCACAAGGCTGCTGGTAAGGCATATATTTTTTAATGCAGCTATTCTTGCTGTGAACACTACCCTGTGGTGCACTTCTGTCTTTGGAGGAGAAACTGGGAATAGAAGCACACCCTGCTGTACCTTGTGTGATCACATCACCTCAGCACGTTGCTGTTTTAACATGCACACTTCAGAGAGGAGATTTACATCTCTCCAGACTGCTTAATACCTTTTCTTGTGCCATGGACAGAAAACCCTTTACATATCCATTTTTCTCTGCCCCTTCTGGAAAGAGACAATAATCTTGTTTGGCTGGAATAGAGTATTTGTAACAGAAAAATGTGTAGGTGGTCTGTCTTACTCCTTCTCTGTGGAGGAAATGTTATTATTTATCAGATCTCAAGACAGTTATAGTCTGTAAATAACATTTTGTAAATAAACCTGTGGCAGAGCAGGCTGTGTTGGAATTCTTTGACTTATTTCAAATGTGATTGAGACCTTTAGCATATATATCCTAAGTTCCAGCAGGGTCCTTATATCCATCTTTAGTTGTTTCAGCTAATGGTCTTTGTCCATTAAACTGCAGATGTAGCATGGAAGTGCAATTGCATTAGGATTCAAGGATACCTTTGCAGCTGGTCACTTCAGATTTTTTTTTATTTCAATCCATTTACAGGCATATCGATCTAACATCTAAGTCCATCTTTTTACAGATCCCGTGATTATTCCTAAATCATAAATATTAGCAACTACTGCTGTGTTTGATTAAATACATGTGAGTAGTACTTTTTTCTCCTGCAGAGAAAACTGTCCAGGAGAAAGAAAAATTCTCTGTGATGTTCCTAAGAGTTTCTCCCACTTGGGAAGAGTAGCTACCTCAAGATTGGTTTTTCAGGTCTAGGTTGGTGAAGGTGAGTGCTACACATTCAGCAATGTGACTTGCTAGAGATAACAGTGTTTCCTTAACTTTATAATGCTCTAAATTCCTAAGGCTAGAAATTAACACTGCTGCTTCTGGGAAGGCCTTGCTTCACCACAGTTGACAGGAGGGCTAAGAAGCAGGGATCTCAAGAACTGCAAAGAAGGCTGCTTTCTATTCAACACAGATCATGGCTACTCAAGTCACTGTAACTATAGCAAGAGAGACAGCTGAAAAGCAAAGCTCTGAGTTTTTAGTGTATCAGTCTTAGGAACAGATGTCTTTAACATGAAGTGTAGATAACCAGTAAAGTTGCTACCTGGAAGATACCGCAGGCTAGCAGGTTAGGTCCTGATGAGGCTGACACAAGATTGCAAGCTTGTGTCATGCACAAGTAAACTTTGGCCTGTCACTACAGGTCTTAGAGAAGTGGGAGTGGTTGATACATCAGATAGTTGTGCCCCCACACAGAGGGTCCTCTTAAAGGGGGAGAAATGAGAGGTGGCTCAGGAAGTGGAACCAAGGGAAATGCAAAGCCTCACAACTGGGGAGGAATAGTCTCACACACCAGTACAAGCTGGGGACTGGAGGGCAGCTTTGCAGGAAAGGACCTGCAGGTCATTGTGAACAGAAGGTTGCACCTAAGCCCTTCAGCAAAGGAAGACAACAGTACTTGGGCTGCATTTCAGCAAATACATCACCAGTAATTAGGAGGCAATTCTTCCCCCCTTTATTTAAGCATTGGTCTCACACCTGAAGTGTTGGGTACAATTCTGGGGTCCCCAGTGCAAAGAAGTACATGGACTTAATGGAGCAAGTCCAGTGAAAAACCACTGTGGTTTTGAAGGGATTAGAGCATCTGATATACAGGGAGAGGCTGAGAGAGCTTGGGGGCTGTTCAGCCTCGAGGAGAATGTTTGGGTGGCTTTTTATCATTGTATAAATATTTGATGGGAGTGAAAAACAAGCCAGACACTCCTCAGTGGTATCCAGTGAAAAAAGGAGCAGTGAGAACACACCAAAATGTAGTAAATTCCATTTGAAGGTGAAACTTACTGTGAGAGTTTTTAACACTGGAACTGATTATCTAGGTCCCATCCTTTAAGGTATTAAAAAGCAACCTGTTCTGGTTGACCCTGCTCTGAGTAGGGAGGTCACTTCCCTTCAGGTGTTAGGAGCTGCTGAATCAGCTGGCCTGACAGAGAAGAGGCTGTTCAGTTCCATGTCCTCAGGGTACAGCCAGTAGCAAGCCCCAGCATGTATTCCCAATAAGCACTCATGCTCAGAAAATCTCCGAGTGCATAATGTGTGCATTATAACACACACACACTGTACATGACTGGCAGAGGGCAGAGAGCACATCAGACACGCAAGCACAGCACAAATGGCCTAATCCTCTTCCCAGCTCTGGCTTTTCAGGATGAACCTGTTAGAGTGAAACACATACATGTATACAGTGGATCTCTCTACTGCCAGAGACCAGCCATCCTGTAGCTGGCTCCATGCCCTGGAACCTGAGCTGCTCTCCTCAGTTGCTGGCAGCAGCACATAGAAACCCTCAAGGCCTGCAGCCCTGCTGCAGTGGTGGGATGCAGACATGCACATACACCTCCTGGAGCCCCCCAGGAGTTAGCCTTAGGCATCGGCTCTACCCAGCAGCTGGCTCCAGGATTCCCTGGTCTCACAGTGTCCTCACACAGATGCAAACTCTTCTCTTTCAGCTGGTCTCCAGAACCAAGAGTAACTCCTGGGAGCTTGAGCAGCTGACTCACTCATCTTCACAGCATTTAGCCAGACCTGCAGCCATCCCATGTCCTAGCTCTCAAATGTCTTATCCTTACTCACCAGCTACCCTGACTTAATTTTGCTGGCAATAATGCAGGAACCCACACAGTATGCATGCACTCAGGTCTGCCCAGTTGCTGCCATTTAGATCCAGTTGCACAGAACAGATTCCATGCATAGGGAACAAAAAGGAAGACAGGACAGACTGCACTGATGACACACAGTGACACACAGGGCATGGCCAGACAAGCATACTGTGTACATGCAGCCACCTCCTTCTGTGCCATTTTCCTGTCAATTTTTCCCATGGTGTTTCCCATCTTCTATCATTCCCTTTCCCTGCCTTTGATCTCCCCCCTACACATCCCATATAACAAGTGTTGTACAGTCCCCAAATGCTCCTTCCATGCATCCTGTGCCCCTCAGAGGGACTAACCTCTCTAACCCACAAGGTGATCCCTTTCCCATTAACTCCACAGGATAGGTCTTCTAACCCAGATACCAAGGCTATAGTCCTCTGATAGCTCTGGGAGGAGCATCATTAGTGCTTGTCTGCCCCAGCATTGTTGCTTCTCCCCCGCGCTCCTTCGTGTTTGTGGGCACGAGCTTTGAATAACATGGTCTAGAAACAGCCTCTCACATCAATGCCTATAAACTAGGATAAGAAAAATAAAATGTATGATTTGTTTATTCTCCACTCATTCTATAGAAAACCTCAAGACATTTACTGGATCGATTTGCACAGAGTCATTAAAGACTTCCCCCAAACTGGCAAGACATCAAGCATAGGTTTCACGTCTTTGAAGTATAGAAACATTGCTTACCACAAAGAGGAGTTTCACCTGTGGTGACCATCACAGTACCATGCTTAGAACCATACACATCAAGCACAAACACCTTCTGAGGAGCAACAGTTAGGGCAAAGCAAACAAAGTGTCCACTTTTATTACAACCCACTTGCATCTCACTGGAATACCCACCTCCGAGTGATACATGAAACACTACAATACTGCTGTACTAAACTGCAGTCTTCCACTACTTTAAATGAGAGCTACTCTTCAGGCACAGAAATATAGAAGTCTGGAAAGGAGACCAAGAGGTGGTGAGAAAAAGGCCATGTTCAGACTCCTGATCTCTGGAGGCTGGGTAGAATAGCCTTACACATACATTTGGCAATGTGTAAAAAAGCCATACTATGGCAGTTCTACTGCCAAAGACAGCAAGTCTCATGGGTGGCTGAACAAATACAGCAGACATAGGTTAATGGAAAAAACCACACATTTTATTGAATGCAAACAGTGGTTGGACAATGTTATTATTCAAAAGGTTTGCTCAGTTTGAGACAGTTTCTAGTCCAGGAAATGGCGCTTGGTGCAGTAACACTTAGAGCCAGACAGTACATTGCAATTACACCTCAGCTTTCACAGCAGTGAAAGAAACCCTACTGGAACAGGAGACGTTCCTCAGTCTGCTGAATCCTCATCCACGCACTGAGACGCCTCCGCACCATGTGCTGCCCGTCCTCACCATGGTCTTTATTTGTAAACATGCAATTGCATCTTTGGACTGCTTTGCTACTCTGGTGCCCAGCCTGGTTGTCCAGAAATCACACTGGGAAACAATTAATTTTGGGAAGGGGAAAAAGATTTTTTTTTTTAAAGTTTCCAAACTCAGAAAAATAGTATTTCAAACACTGCCAGTTTAATCTGGCTAAGGAAAAAATTGACAAGATAGTTAATCAGTAAAATCCATTAGAGACAAAAAAGCCATAGCAGGTTAGCTTTTTCCAGCAACAGTAACAGATTCCTACTACTTTCTGCCTCCACACTCTAACCCAGGTGAGGGAGCAGGCAGAGGAAGACATCCTGATAATGAGGTGTCACCATATATAAAATAAAAGAAGTGGTACTGAGATGCAGACTTCCACCTTCTCAAGTCAAAAAAATCCTTCTTGGCTCCATGAAATTGAAGAGTGCTCTCAGCCCTTCCCAGCACCTGCCACCAGGCCCTTCTTGCTTCTTCCACCAGGCGGTGGTGGAGGTCTGATCTCTCTCCTCCAGAGTCTTGGGGGAACAGCAATTGTGCACTCACCTTCATCACAGCCCCCAGCCTGGAATACACTGTGGCCAGGAGGCAGTGACAGGAGAAGAGGTTCTTTCTTGCTGAGTGTGCAGAGTGAAGTCTAGGAGCAGTGAATCCTACACGAGTAAAAAACTGTGCTGGCATAGTCTCCATTGGTAGCAGTCTGCCTTGTCAGGCAGGAGTAGGACAATGGCAGGGAGGGGAGAAGTATTGACTGAGTGCAGGGCTCTTGAGGGAATGCCCTCTCTGAGCTCCTCAGCGCACTGTTTTTGCACGGACGGTGTGACACTTGATACACAGCACGTGCCCATCCAGAGGAAAGCACCCATTCTCGTCTGCTTCAATGGACAAGGGCTTCCCACAGTCCTAAACAGGAAAAGAAGAGGGAGGCAGCTCAGTGGATGGAATAAAGGCATTCAGGAATGTAAGAAATGCCCCACGGGGTCAGAATAAATCACTCACAGCCCGCTGCTCTATCTCTGGTGGTGCTAATGGGAGATGCTGTTTTGAGGGGAGAGCAATCCCAGCAAGTTCCCCTCCTATACACAACTGCTGTATTTGGGGTGTTAGAGAATGTCAAACCCTGAACAGTCCCTGCTCATGAATCCATGGTCTGTGAATGCCTAGTCTTTTTCTGAACATGCTTCAAAAATGATGCAGATTCATTCAAAACAACTTCAGTGTGTGGTCAGCACAGACAACAAGGATGCCCAGTTGCTGGTGATGGGCATGGGAGACGTGG
Source organism: Notiomystis cincta (assembly GCA_013398075.1). Lineage (NCBI taxonomy): Eukaryota > Metazoa > Chordata > Aves > Passeriformes > Notiomystidae > Notiomystis > Notiomystis cincta. Next base: position 86,580 of record VZRX01009514.1, on the reverse strand, counting down.
GAGGAGGGGGCCACCAGGCTTACCTCACACTTGTAACATTTCATGTGGAAATTTTTCTCCAGTGCAACAACACGCACTGTCTCATCCTTCCCAGGCTCTGGCATGATAGGTTCACTACAGACTGAGCAGCGTGGAGCATACTTCCTGCAATACAGAACCATGGAGGAGACCATGACCACCTCTGGTGACATTCGGGGCAGGCTTCTCCACGCTGTTCAATGGCATTAGCAGCAGAGGAATAATAAATGTTTTGGTGGAAAGACACCTTAATACTTTGCTGACTCATTTTTAACTTCCTGTCTGAGAGATGACATGGGCTACCCAACCCCAACTTGCAGCAAGAAGCAACAGGTGTGAGGGACTCTGCCTTCTCTCATAGACCACATGCACATGCTCTCTCCATACCTGTGATAGTCATCCACACAGTGAGGCTGGTTGGACTGGTCCACAATAAAAGAGGTCCCCTCCAGGGGGGTATGGCACATCACACAGGTGAAGCACTGAGGATGGTATGAATTACCAGTGGCCTTCAGCATCCGGTCTGTGATGGTCTGCTTGCAGACACTACACTTTTCCAAGGTGCTCTGAACTCAAAGAAAAAAAGACACGTGAATCCAATCTCCCACTCCTGTGAGGCTACACCACAGAATGCAAAGATGGAAGGAGGAAGGGAAAGCAAGAGAAAGCAACTACAGCGAGCTCAGTTCTCTCCAGCAGCTTCCACCCCAGTGACTCACAGCATAGCAGTCCTCACAGAAGGGCTTCTCATCCACATTGTAGAACTGCTGCCCCTGCAGCTGCTTCTCACATTTGAAGCAGGTGAAGCATTCCACATGGAAGAGGCGGTCCAGGGCCCTCACAGCTGGCTGGGTTCGTGACAGTGGTTTCCGGCAGAAGCCGCAAAGCTCTGTCAGGGGAAGAGGAAAGGGATCAGGAGATGAAAACCCACCACAGTCTTCATCTTACTGCTGTCCATTGAGGGAACACACCAGAAGTTGCAGCCTCTGCTTGGGGTGGATGCTCCATATCCTTCATCAATTTCTGGGTCAACTTCTCCAGCTCTTCTACCTCCTTCATTGTCAGACAGGAATTCCCTCTAGGTGGATCTGCACTGGAACCCCTGGGTCTGTGCTGCAGGAAGAGGAAACATTCAATCCAAAGGATACATACAGACTCCCTCTCATCCTGCCACTAATAAACCTATTCCTCTTGTCTTTACAGGTCCTCTCTGTTCATCTCTAGGAACAGTCTGCCATCCACTATGCTTGATCCTTTCCACCTTTACATGAAGTCCAAGCTCTCTCCACCACTATATCTATAGTTACATCTCTCTTTGAGGTGGGTAACAGCCTGCCAAATCCTGGGGCAGATCTGCCCTCATCCACCCAACTTCACTCCCAGTGTGCCTGTCCAAAGATAGCGGTCCCACGGCTCTTTTCCTTACCGTGTCTTTTGCAGCAGCAGGTTGTTCTGTTGGGCGTGGCTTCTCCTGCACTTGGGGTCTTTCCCTCTGATGGGCATAGGTGAAACTGGGGGGCTGTGCTCGAGAGGAGGGGCCCAAAGGTGAGGGGGCTGTGAACTGAGTCTGAAGGGAGGTAGGATATCTTGTAGAATTTGAGGGAGCCATTGGAACACTGTCACCTGATTTGGACACAGACTTAGGAGAGCCAGCAGCAGGAGATGGGGTGAATTTAGGGGTAGGCTGAGCAGAAGGGAGAGAGGGGGGTGGAGGAGCTGGTGCTTGGGGCTCTTTGCGTTGCTGTGGTGCTGCCCATGAGGTTGGGGCGGGGTTCAAATCCACTCCAGGGGGCTTGAAAGATGAGCTTCCACTTGGCTTTGCTGTGAACTTGGAAGGAAAGGAATGAGGTGTATCTTTGGGTGCAGATGGTATTTCCACAGGGGTTTTTGGGGCCAATAGCTTCTCCGGAGAGCCTGTGGATTCTGGAGTTATCTGTAAAGAGAAGCAGCAGAGAAGTCATCAGCAAAGTGGAAGAGAAAATATGCCATCTACAGCAGTGAGTCAGTCAGCAGCTATCCCAAAGCCAGAACACTCGGAGTTTCCACACTGTGACACATTTAGCAGTACTGAAAAGTGGCAGGATCCATGCTTTCTGAAAACTTCCGTGCTATGGTTTAACCAGACATTTTAATCTTCAGCAGCACCCTTCTTTGTTCAGCAAACCAGTCATTTCTTCTTCCACCTGCAACACTGTGGACAGCTCACCCAGGATTTGAAGGGGTCATTCTTCTCCATGTCCTCCAGCATTACAGACACTGAGTCAATCTCAAGATCAACGCTGCTCACCTTGCCACATATCTACACCACCATCCGTGAGGAAAATGGGAGCAGAGCATGTTACAGTAACAGCCAGAGAAATGGGTGTATGATTCCTTTACAACAGATTTTTGATACTTTGGAGTGATACAGATCTGCTCCTTGCTTTGAATAGATAAGTTGGTGAGGATGAACAGGACACAGTCTCAAAGGTCTACAAACAGTAGGAAAATGCACAGCCCAAGGAAGTTCTCAGACAGATTTAGGTGGAAAAAGACTTCTGGACATCTGTAGTCCAACACTCTGCTCACAGCAGGGCTAATTCACAAGCAACACCAGGTTGCTCATGGCCTGTCCAAATGATTTCACAGCATTCCCAATGATGCAGATTCCACAGTCTTTCCAGGCACACATGCCAGCAGTGAATCACCCTTGGAGTGGAATACGGCTTTCTTCTGTCCAAGAGGAACTTCCTTTGCCACAACTTCTGTCCATTGTCTCTTCTTGTGCCCGAGTAAGAAGAACCTGTCTTCTCTCCAGCCCTCCTTTAGGTACTGCAGACTCCAGTCAGATCCCTTACTTGGCAGCCTCTTCTGCTCCAACCCCCAGAGGCTGCTACAACCTTTTACTGGATTGCATCTCATTCAGTATTCCACAGGGGTGGTTATACTGTAGGGCCCGACTGGATACAGTCCTCCAAGATGCAGCCTCACTAACAGGGGAGGAGTAATCACCATCTTTATCTTTCTCTTCCAAGTGCAGCCCAGTGTGTGGGTGGCCTTTACTGCCACAAGGGCATACTGCTGGCTCGCATTCAATTCACTGCCCACTGGGAACGCCAGGTCCTTCCCTGCAGAGCTACAGCCCAGCCAGCTGACACTAAACTGTGCTGGTCCATGGACTGGCAGCATTTCCTGCCTTCCCAGGTCTCAGGGCTTCCCAATGCTGAGTTTGGACAGTAGCGAGAAGCTGTCCCATCTCCCAGAGCACCACAGAAACCACACTTCCTCGCACCTCACTCACCTGTGGGGCAGGAACCTTGCTCACAGGTCCTTCGTCAAACATTGGTGGAGGAGGAGGAGGCAGAGAAGGAGGAGAAGGAAAAGCTTCTTCTGGAGCTGGTGGAAAAGGTTCTTCAAAGGGTGGTGGGGGTGGTGGAAATGCACAGTTTGAGGAGAAGCTCGCATCCTCCCCAGGTGGAGGAGGAGGTGGCAGTGGCAGGTCTATGGGGAAGAACGAGAATAAAAGTGACTTTGGATCATTTCTTACTCCTAGCCAGGAGAGTTCTTGAAGGTATTGCAGCAAGCAGAATCATACAATCACAAGAGTGATTCAGGATGAAGAGACCTTAAAGAATATCTAGTTCAAACCTCACTNATGCACAGTTTGAGGAGAAGCTCGCATCCTCCCCAGGTGGAGGAGGAGGTGGCAGTGGCAGGTCTATGGGGAAGAACGAGAATAAAAGTGACTTTGGATCATTTCTTACTCCTAGCCAGGAGAGTTCTTGAAGGTATTGCAGCAAGCAGAATCATACAATCACAAGAGTGATTCAGGATGAAGAGACCTTAAAGAATATCTAGTTCAAACCTCACTGCCATGGGCAAGGATGCCATTCACTAGATCAACTTGCTCAGGGTCCCATCCACTGTGACCTTGAACACTTCAGAAATGGGGTGTCCACCTCTCTGGGCAACCTGTTCCAGTGCCTCACCGCCCTCTGAGTAAAGAATTTCCTCATGACATCTAATCTAAACCTGCCCTCTTTCAGTTTAAAACCCTTGTCCTTTCACTATCTGCATACACGGAATCTCCATCTCTCTCTTTTTTATAACCCCCTTAGTAGAAGGCCAAAATGAGCTCTCCCCAGAGCTTTCTCTTCTCCAGGCTGAAAAACCTCAGATGTCTCAGCCTGTCTTCCCAGGAGAGGTGCTCTGCTGTCTTGCTAGGAAAGGTGCTCCTGCCCTCAGATCATCTTTGTGGTCTGCTCTGGATTCACTCCAACAGGCCCACATCTTTTGTGTGCTGAGGACCCCAGAGCCAGATGCAACTTTCCAGGTGGGGTCTCACAAGAGTTGAGCAGAGGGGCAGAATCCCCTCCCTCATCTGCTGGTCACACCCCTTTTGATGCAGCCCAGGATGCCATCAGCCTTCTGGGCAGTGAGTGTACATTGGGGCCCCTGTACCCATGGGACCTCAGCATCTGCCAAGGACAACTGAACTCCACAGGCTGTTTTTCACCTTCTCCAAAGCTTTTCATAATCATTTGATCCTTCCTCAGTAGCTGCTGCTATTAGTCACTGGGCAGAGCTGTTGTATATTTGGGAAACATGTCTTCTATGCTCTTTCCCACTCCTTGTCTCATTTTTTGGTCCCCAGCATACCTTTCTCTTGCCAGCAACTGGCTCAGATTACTGAACACAGGGTAGCATACATGGAATGCCAGTGGACAACCCAGGACCCTGGAGAGCCTGTGTTTTTACACAAAAATAAATTGGGCATCTCACAGCAGGATAGTAAGCACTACAAGGAACAAGTGGGGGGGAAAAAAGCAGGCTGGACCAACTACCCTTTATGTGCATAAAGAATCTTTCAAATGGCTTTGTTTTTCTGGGGGATAAAACCAGCTTTGATTTTTGAGGCTAATATGTCTTCATGCCCAGTATACATTAGAACACAAGAAATTTTCCAAAACCCTTTCAAGGAGGCTGAAAAGTACCAGAGTGCCTCAGTTTTCTAGAAAACCCCATTATTTCCACCTAGTCATATTTGCCAAAGATGAAGAACAGACAAAACCAACCACTTTCTACTACAACACAGACAAATAAACGTGAATCCTCTTCCCTTCACCATGTAGGGGAAAAAGCATCCTCTTATCAACCCCACAGCAAAGAACATTGAAGATGAGGAGGTGTAAATTCCACATGCCTTCTTCTAGACACTCACCTCTCTTCTCAACTAGCCCCAAAGAGCAGTAGGGTGAAAGACCAACCATTTCGCTCCAGCTACTCCAACTGCAACTTTAAACAGCAGTAACTGAATTGTCTCATCTTTACATTCAGCTGTTGTCAACAGGCTTTATTAGGACTTCTCATCTGTAACCTAAGGGAGACGATACTGCCCTTTTAAAATATGGAAGTCAAAATCTTATTAGTCTGTGGAATGCATAAACTGCCCTGGTATGCAACACCTCTTCCAAGCCTTCTTGTGCTGTAGAAATTCTGCTAGGGGGAGGGAGTAATACTATGTATTTTTTTTTCTTTGAAATTACAGATTGGGATGAAGCTTGTACATGCCTGCCTTTTGGTTTATTGAAACCATAAGAAACAAACCCCTGATCTGTTGTCACATTGTTTCAGATGCACTAAAAGCATCTGTTTTATGAATTATTCATAGCACAAGAAAAGTTCCCCACGAAGTTGTTACACCAGATTTACAGAATAATCAACACTAAATATAACATTCCTACAGCAATGCAATACAAACTTAGCCATCCTGTCATTTAAGACAAAGACAGCAACTGCTACAGCTCTGTATCGTACTACATTTTATTTGGGGAACATGCAAGAAAGGCACAATGTTTCTCTCACGACTGAGTTTTGGTGGTTCATCTGTACTTCAGATGTCTTGCCGGCAGCCCTTACCCAGTGATGAGACAGCAGCTCATGACAAATGGTCCTTTTGATAGTTTTTCTGTCTAGTTACTCCATAATGCCCACTTTAAGGATAGGAGAAGCAGAACAAGCAATACCCAACGCTCCACTCGGACTGTATATTGAAAAATAATTTTTAACACCCATCTGTCTACTTCAGGTAGTATGTGTGTCAGTTTGAGACCTTCTGACAGACACATCCCTAATCCAGGCAACTATAGCATTAAATGGTAAATCCTAAAATGGGACCTTGGTTTCCACAGACATAAGATTCCGGCCAACAACATACAATATAACCAGAGTGAGCTGGTACAATTTTAGGAGGCAAAAGCACCAGCATGTCCTTGTGACTTGAGAAATGGGAAAAATTGCTTAATCATTTCTCCTCTAAGCATAGGACCAGCTTTCCTAACATCAAGTCAGCTGCCCATTAATTTAGCTTGCTAACTTGGAAAACATTGGTGTTGCAGTCTCTGCTAAACAGTGAAAGAAAAGAAATTTAAACCAGCAGCTGGCATTCTCTGAACATGTGTGTCCTGACTGAGGCACACCCTCTACTTGACAGAGCCTTGGGGAAATAGGCAGTTATCAAGCATTAGCAAAGGGTCCCTACAGAAATTTCTGGTGGCCCCATGCTGATCAGGATTTCAAACTACAGAGTCACACAACCAGTAACCTGCATCTTAAAGGACACAAAACCAACCAAGCAAGAAAATATGAAACAAAAAAACCACTCTACCACTGCAGGAAATAAAAAAAGACCACACACAAAAAAAGAAAGAAAGAAGAAACCCAGAGTGAAACAAGAAGTGACTCTACACAGGAAAATCCAACTCAAACCACTAGGAAAAAGTACAAAACTGTACAAGTCATACAAACTAAACTTTAAGTCTTACTTCCTGTTTATCATCACTGTCACTAATTTTTCATGCAATTATTTCTCCCTTCTCTCTTTCAGCATCAAAGATGGCAATTGCAGAGTCCACAAGGACAGTCAGAGATAACCAACTTCAGCTTGAACCAATCAACAAGAAGGAGAACAGCGTGATTCATCACTATCAGGGTCAACTTCTCTGCAACATACTTGCTCTCAGACACGCTGGCCAGAAACTGACTGCAATTATACAACTGTGCACCCAGGGAATACTGTGAAAAATCCACTGCATTCCTCCAGCACCAGTGCAGTGCAGGACAGCCTCCCTCTTCCTTTCCTAATGGAGATACCACATACTTCGAGGCCTCTTTCCAATCCATTTATCTCGTTATGGAACCTGCCAGCCTCTACAGTATGAATATCCATCAGTTATAGCAGTTATGCCCCTGCTCTCATATTCAGCCCAGTTACAAACCTCCCACCCTGAGAACTCAGAAAAGCATATTCACATCTGCCATCTCAGCCTTCACTTACCTTCTGCCAGCAGGGACATGGGTGGTAATGGAATCTCCCCCACCTTCCCTATCTGAGCATGCTGGGCACCAGGTCCAGGGGGCGGGGGCAGTGACGACTCTGATGCACCCCCAGCCTTGAAGGGGTTCACCTTGGGTTTAGGGGCAACCACAGGTGCAAACTTTTTCTGTGGATTGTAGAAGGAAGGGGTAGAAATATTGATGCTGACTGTGGACGTCATGCGGGTCCCTGGGGCACCTGAGGAGGCCATCTTCACAGCACCTAGCAGGAGAGAAGAGGGAGGAAACCTATATGAAGTCATCCTTGGGGCAGAGTGGAAATTATTGAGAAGAATATGTGAAACAAAGGGATATGGGAATTTAAGTCAGGATAGAGGCTGAGGTATGTAAGCAGTGTTCTTACAAAACTAGCACAGGAAAAAGGAGGAACAGAAACTGCAGACAGCTCGAATGAGCCATCACATTTCACCATTTCAACTCGGGATGGCATTAACCACAAATGGGTTCTTGCCACAGAGAAAACCCAGATTTCCACTGCACAGGAGCCCTGCGCCTGTGGTGACCAGAAGGAGGGTGATGCCCCGCACCCCAAAGGATGCCCCCAAAACTGGAGTCAGTATTTCCTCTCCCCCTTTACCGAAAACGCCAGCCGGTTCTTCTAGAGCTCAGTTTGTGACAGCGCCAGCAATGCCCTCTCTCCCCCAGCACCCCCCACCCTTTACCTCCAGGCCCTTCCAGACCGCCGGAGCACGCACGACAGGGCGGGAGAGGGTCTCCTGCAGCTGGGCGATGCCAGCCTGCGTCTCCTCCCTCCCCGGCTGGGCTCCCCCGCCCTCTCCGCTCCGCCCCCGCCAGGAAGTGCTCCCCGGATGCCGCCGCCTCCGCCCGCCTCGCGGGCTGTGAGGGGCGCGGGCAGCGCCCCGGCCGCCGGGCTGATCTGGGCCTCCGAACCGGCCCCGCTCGCTCGGCTGGATACAGCAGCCGCAGGATACCTGGCCGGGCCGGCTCTCCGGGGAACCGCGGGGCTCCCGAAGAGAGGTGCATCCCTGCGATTCTCCCGGTCCTGCGATCCAAGCCAGGAAGCTTACCCGTGCTAGAACCCTCCATGGAGCCAGACGCTTTGTTGCGAAGCCTGGCATGCCCATAGCCCTTCTAACTGACCCCAGCAGCACAATAAGGCTGCCGTCAGCACAGGGGCTCCGTGCCAGCATTTCATGTTGGCATGTCCCAGTCAGTGCCCCTGCATACTGCTGGCCTCTCACACGGACAATAACAGCTGCTGCCACAGACAGCCCTGGTGCCACAAACATCCGCCCAGCCCCGATTAACCCCTGGCTGCTAATAAGACCTGCATGCCTCATTTTAAGCGCTCCCACGACTCAGTGCAGTGTGGCACGGTACAGCAACCTGTCACAGCTTCCCCAGGTCACAAGCGTGTGGCGACACAGACAAAGTCCATGCTGCTGAACTTTTCCTTCCCTCTGTGCAGTGCTGATAAGCTGCATACACTTGGACAAACGCTTCTGGGATTTTCAAAAGGAGAATGAGGCTGCAAAAACAAGCAGGAGCCAAAAAGCTGTGTTGAGCATTCCCCCTGGATTCAAAATGGGAAAAGACCAAGGCAGAAGAGTAATTATCAAGGTCTCGCCTCACTCCTCCAAACTTTTAGGGGTCAACAGACTTGCAAGTCAGAAGGGATTGACCAATTCCCTCCACTCTGCAGTTCCCACCAACCTTCAGAAGCTGTTAAAAAGACCTACAGCCTTTCTTTAGAGACTTTTGCCTCATGCTTCACTATTTCACTAGGATGTAATGAACCACTTGGCAGTAGTTTTACCAGATTTGACAGCATTATGAGCAGAACACTACAGTGACAATGTCACTTCTAATCACAGGGTTAGTCAACACACAGTCTGGGGACATCGGATGCTTCACACAAAAAAAACATTGGCTTTGCAAACAGCAGCTGCTATGTCCCTTAGCCCAAGGCAGCCCATTTCCCAGTACACTGTGTCGCACTCAGGGCACTTTCTGCTCAGGGCTGTCGCCACCCAGCAACTGTCCTGCTCATCCTCACTTCTGGTTATCAGTCCACCCGCACACAGACCAAACTGGCTGAGAAAGCTCGGCCTTGCAGAGAGTCACCTCCTCCAGCCCTGGGGCGTTGCCAATGCCATCTAAGCCTTACCAGAAACACACAGCTCACACAGGTCCTGTGGCACAGCTTGCGAGAGCTCTGGGAGAAGGAGTGTCATGCCAACAGAACTAATCTCAAATCTTTCTCATCCTCGTATTTTCCCCGAGGGGAGAGATTTTTTCAACCTGCTGTAACAGCATTTAGGATGACTCAAGTGGAGCTATGAAGAAAGATGCCCCCAAAGGACACAGTTGGGATACCCAGCCTCATACACTGTTTCCTTCTGAGAGCAAGAAAAAGTAGGAGGACAGAACCAAGGGACACTTCCTCCAGCAGGAGGGTCACCTCTCAGAAGGCCCCATGGTGGGTCTGCCACCTGTTTTGCATCCAGACAACTTTCAGTTCTTTGATTCTATGACACCACTTTTGCCAGCTCTGCTCCTTTCCCAGGGTAGTAAAAGCAGGAGGAACCTGAAGAAGCAGAGAGCCAAGTGACATTTTTCATTTCTGCTGGTAAAAGCAATTTGGCAGCAGCCACACTGGGAGCCCCTGTAGCTCCACACATTATATCTGTACTTCCTCCATCAGCCACTTCCTCCGAACTGAGGGGAGTCAGAGGAGAACAAAAAACAAAGAACCCCAAACCCACAAAATCCCACAAACAAACAAGAATATTACGAACAGATTAAATGGATTCAGGAGTTATGCTGCTTTTCATCTAGAAACTTCTCCCAGCCTGCCCCAAAGTTACAAACCTTCAAAGAGAGCATATCAGCTATGCAAGCTGCAAGGTAAAGCCTTAAAGCAACCGGTCTGGGGGAGGGGGCTGGTCGGAGCTTACAGACTTCTCTCACAGACGCTGGGCTTGCCTCCTCCCTGTGCAAGGGAAGGGAAAAAAAACCAAACGGGGAAAACTCCAAAAAGCTATGCAAACATATTTAAAACGTTAGAAAGCTCTACGACTTTACAAGCACTTTCTCAGGGCACTCCCAAGGAGACAGAAACTCATAAATTAGGCTAAATTAATGCACAAAGGGCCCCAAATTCCTCTCTCAAGCACATCTGGAAAAAGGCTCGCGAGGTGCCTCGCTCATCCAGGCGCACACAAAAGAGAGCTTGTCCCGAGCAGAGCCCGGCAGCACCCCCTCCCTCTCCTCCGCTGCTGGGGCTGTGCGGGAGCGCTGAGTCGCCTCCATTTCACCGGCAGTGAAAGAAAACCCACCACACACTCACACACATCCCCGAACTTGCCTTTTTTTTTTGTCGAGGGTCCAGCACTTCGCCGAGCCACGCTGAGAGCGAAGCGCTGTGTCCCAGGCGAAGAGCAGGAAACCCTGACCCCTCCACGCCCCACGCCGCCCCCGAGGCGAAGCACAAAGGCTTTGTCGCCAAGCCGAGCGAAGAGACTCACCTCTGGGGCAGCAGGAAATGCCTCCCGCGGCGCTGTCGCTGTCGGGGCCGGGCTCCTCGGCTGCCCTGGCCCGCCCGCCAAGGAGCAGGAGCAGCAGCGAGAAGCAGAGGAGTTGCCAAGCCCCGGCACTTCCTCCCAACTCGCGAAAAAAGCCTCGCCCAGGCAAAGTTGTTTGACCATAAAAGGCGCGAGGCCGCGGTTCAGCTGAGCTCACTCGCTGGGGAATGTGGCAATGAGGTAACGGGGGCCGGGGCTGGCCGGGGCGGGGGCCCCGGGCTCTGCCCGCCGGCGGTCACCGACGACACGCGTCTGTCGGGGTTTTCCCCGGCCCCGTCGGCGCCCACCCTGGGCCAGGCTGCCTGCCAGGCTCTGCTCCTCCCGCCTTCCCTAACCTGGGAGCTGCCCCCAGCCCGTGATTTCACTTCCAGTCGCTGAGCTGGATTTTCGGAAGGAATGCGGCTCTTGATGCGTCAGGGTCCCTGCTGGCCTCCTCTCCACCCGAGCCAGCTGTGCGAGCATCTGAGTCACGCTGCCCCGATCTGCCAGAAATTAAAGCAAACATCAGATGACTCCACCGTGCAGAAAAGCGACTTGTTCTCCTTGTACCGGCTGCAAGGCAAACACTTAGCTGGTTTATATCAAACACTATCACCATGGATTTTTGTTGGATTGCCAGTGCTGCACATTGGTTTTATTATTATCCCAGTGCTCGCTGGGGGCTCAGCGCGCTGTAGAACAGGGGCAGCCGGATCCAGCCCAACAATGTAATTTTCAACCCCAGCCTTTGCTGCTGCTTCTTGCTTCAGAGCTTCTCACGGAGGAGGAGTACCAATAAAGACATTTGCTGTGCTTTGTGCAATCATTGCGTTTGACTTTGGAATCTGGCTTTAATATTTGGGTTAATACCCCTACAAGTTCCCTGGAGAATTACTATATTTGGTAATGCTCAGGGGATTTGGGGCTTGTCGGCTCCAAAGACTTATCTATCAACACAGGTACCTACCTTTCAGTACTAATAATTTACTTGCACGTGGGCAAGTAAGCCACAAACCACACCAGTGACACTCCCAGTCTGCACTACTGCAAAGTGCTCATATTAGAGAGCTATGCAAAGAGATTCGTCCAAGGTTTAAAACCAGTGTGAACATATCTTTAATTTTACACATTGGGTTTGTACAAAGAGGTTGTACCTTTTATTTAACCAGATGATACAGTTGGAAAAACATCTCTCTGAGGTTTTTCAGTGTTACATACCATTTGAAAATGCCACCCATAGCAACGCACAGCACTGAGCATCTAACTCTTTACACAGCTGCAACCATTGAACCACTGATCTATAGTTCTGAATTTCTTAGGGATATATAGCTCTTCTGTGGGTGCTAAATAATCCCGTTTACTGCTGCTTTTGTAGGCATGGTATCAGCTCTATTACCTCCCATGATTAATGCACGAAGTAATTATATAGCATAAAGAATGTATCTCTGTGATGTGTCTTCTAATACTGTCACTTTTCTACTGCAGACAATCTTCTTCCCTCTTGTTCAGGTGAAGATGTCAGTACAGAGCTAAAAAGAATTCACTGCGGAATTTGGAACAAAATTCTGGAACATCACAACACACCTTACACAATTAGCCTGATATCAGAGAACTCTGCCACTGTTCCCTGGGCTAGCTCTGACTTCAGAGAAAACAAAGAATGTCTCAGACCAAGACTAAAAAAGTGCTGACTGAATATGAAAAAAAAGAGAAAAATCTACGCTTTCATACTTTCTGGTCACATCCCCATAAATCCAATGCTTGAATGTTGGATTTTCTCACCAGTGTGTCGACATTAAAAGCTCAAGAAGGCAGATCAAGGAAAGTGAGAACAAGAAAAGGAAAAGCAGCCTTCTTAGACATTTTGTATTAACTCTTCACTATGAGGAAACAAATAAAAAAAAAGTGTTTTGCAGGTTGCATGTGTGAAAGCTAGAATTCTCAAATCAGAATACACAGGGGGAAACTAATCTGATTTTGTGCTTGCCACACAGTGAATTTAAAGTTTGTGCTTTTGTGATTGGAAATGAAGATTAACTAACTTCCCGGTTAGTGCTGATTCCTCCAGAAAGAAAATAACAATCTCTTTATGCTAACAATCTTCCTTCATGCAATTACTGGCTTGAAAGAGTAGGCATTTTTCTGCTGCAAATGAAAATTAGAGCCTTAAGATGCACACAGTTGTAGTCATGCTCATTAGCTGAAGCAAAATATTAGTCCTGAAGAGGCATTTAGCTACCTGGCTACAGAGATGGATCAGCAGGTATATTTGGCTTGTGCCAGACCTTGTTATTTCTGGAATTAGCAGCAGCCCTCTACATAAATCACTCTGCCTGTTCCATGCCACGAATAAAAGCAATCTGGTCTTTTGGAGTATATTGTGGTGCGAATGCTATTGTAACCAGGGGGGAAGTGACAGCCCACTACAAAGCAGGTGTTGGAGGAATTTAGAATATGCAGCTCTAGCTGGGTGCTTCTTTTGAGGCAAGTGACAGGAAGCAAGCCCTGCTACTGGCCATCAAATCAAAGCTTAGGAATGCTGAGAGTTCAAGGCAGCCATCTCAGAAAGACTCAGTTTTAATGGAGACAGTTACAGAGAATCTTTGCTGGCAATTGAGTCATGTAATGCAATGAGTAAATAAAGAATCAGACCATACAGAAACGGGGCAGGAAATTCATGTACTGCACTGGGATAAGGTGTGTGCTAGCACTGGTTAGGTGCCTATAAAATAAAAATAAAAATAGATGTAAGAAGAAAAAATAAGTCCTTGAATACAAAAGGAAGAATTATTTGAAGAACAGTACTGGGGAATTGAACTTGTCAGGCAGAAAGTAGTTTTTGATAGCCAGTTATGGTTTAGGTAGCTGCAGATGGGAATCTTTGTGTTAAATATGTGTTTAATGTCAGAGGAAAGCAATCTGGAATCTGGACAGGGTGCTTTACTTGTGCTAATGATGCAAAATGTCTGCCTCTGTGTAATTTCCATCCATATCAACAGATCAATTAGTGCTGTTTTATCTCAGCATGAGTTAGTTAACAATTAGTGATACCATGCAGGAGCCCACGATTTTCCTAAGCAATGAAAAGTTCTGACTTATATCTGTGTTGAATCTCTGATGCTTCTTTAGTCACATAACTTCTATTTAGTCTAGCCACGTTTTATTGATTAATGTTAAATTGCTACTTAATCAGCTTTCCCCATGATGTATTAAATGCTACATTTGGGCCAACTGGAAGGGCTGGGAATATATAATGGATCTGCTTTGGTCTCCAGGCCAAGTGGTTAGGCCTGCACTGTCCAGGGCAGGACCACGTGCAGCAAATTGCCTGCATCTACATGGGCCAACAGATGTTAGAGTTGGACTCAGTGATCTGAGAACTCTTTTCCAAGCTGAGCAATTCTGTGATTCTATGTAATTCACCCTGGTAAGAGGTCTCCTAGGATTTGTTGTGCTCCTACAGCACAGACCTGTCCTGGTGTGCTCCTTGCTCCCTACCTTGGGCAGGGTGTTCTCTGTGCGAAAGACGACATCTGGCATGGCTCGTCCCCTGCCAGGCTGCTGCTCACACCCTTCGTGGAGGCCAGGATGTGTGCAGAGCTCTCTTTTTCCTGACCAAGCAGCAGTTGCAAGCTGCAGTGCCTTAGTGCCATTGTGGGATGCGTGCTGACAGCTGGGTGCCACACAGAGAGCTGCGCCGGGGACACCAGAGCCTCATGAGACAGCAGTCCTTAAGAGCCTCATCATCTCCCTGCCTCTGTGCACCTGGCATGCAGTCAGGAACACTATTTGCAAAGGTCAAGAATTCTGGAGATGTCCCTGAATGACCAGCTACCCAGGACATACAGCTGGAGTGTCTCTCTGCTGGTTCTCTTCAAAACTGAGTCTGCAATGCAAAGCACACATCAGAAGTGTCTGTCCCCAAAAAGGGGAGCTGTTCGGCAGCTATAGAGAACCTCTGTGATATCTGAAAAGGGCCATTGTAGGTGCTTAAATCCCACTGTGAAGGTATTGCATGGTACACGTGCACATATGTACTTCACTTCAAAAGGCATTTCACCCACACATACAATTAGATTGTCCTGACTAAAACACTAGAATAGGCCAAAACCTGTAAAGAGAAAAATACCCCAAACCCTTGCTGTGTCATGAAACACTTTATAAGTGGGGCAAGTCAGCCATATACAAATGAGAGGGAGCAAAGTATCCCTGTGGTATGACCTTGGCCGTGTCAGGATATGACTGGCCATCAGAGCAGCCAGGCAGCCAGGAGAACAGAGGACTGGGGTGGTGTCTGTCCAGGGAAGCAGCTCCATTTCCAGTAAAGCTGTCAGGTCTTTCCTAGACAGAGCTGTGACAGGGGCCATGGGGCAGGAGGTGCAGCTCCCAGATGAGTTACCACTGCTGTTTCTTTATCTCCTTCCACCAAAATTTCCTGCTGCTTCTCAGCAGGCAGTGGCCTGCAATTCCATGGCTCCTGGGGCTGGCTCACTGGAAGGCTTCCTTCCCCTCACACAGCCCTCCCACACCTCCTGCTCTCTGCTGCTGGGCTCTATGCCCAAAAAATGAGGGATCCAAGCAGGTTGTCCCAGTGGGTATCTCTTCCCTCAGGTACTGTATGACCTGTTCTGCAACTATGGAAAACTGTGAGATGGCTCCTTGGGGCATGCCCATGTGTGTGGCTGAGTATGGATGGCCGCCAGAGCCCATTCTGCTCAGAAAGCTGCCATTTCCACATTCCAAGGCATCCGTACCATTTCCTCCACTGTATGCCCCAGCCACCAGCAAGACAAATGGTGATGTATTTGGCTCTTCTGTGGCAAATATTACTGCTTGTCAGAACTGTCAAAGAAACACATCTGTCAGCCTGCTAATAAAAGAGTTCCTGTGTGTGCTGCAAACCTCTTTCCACCCAAGTCCCACGCTGTTGTGGTAGAAGTCTCCTTTCTTCACTTACGTAGAGTTGTAAGCACGGCACAAACAAGCCATGCTCCTTCCTACAAATGAGGGTAATCAGATGGAGGTACTTCTGGGTGTTGCATCCTGGAGGATTAAGACAAAAAGTCCCAGGAATAACTCCAGTGTGTGTGTGTCAGGGGGAGAGTGCTGTTTCCTGGGGAAAGGGTTCTTCCCCCCCATCCTCCCTGTGACAAAGTTGAGAGAAAAAAGCAGGTTCTCAACTCTCTTGATCTTATACTGAGCCTCCTCCAGGCTTCTCCAGTACAGTAGAAGTTCTGTTGTGGCTTCCCTGGGAAGCATCTGGTGCAGCTGCTTGGTACTGGAGGAGAAGAGATGCCAAGCTACAGTCTCAATAACATTAACCTGTGACAGGATTCTGGTCACTTCAGTCCCCACATGGCACATGCCTGTCCCAGTGCTGCTATTTTCTTGCATAAAAGGATTGAGGTAGCCAAATAAGAAGGGATAGGCTCTGGAGACTGCTAACTCCATGTTTTGTAGTGTGCCTACAAAGATGTGCCGTGTATATGCCAGGGCACGCTGGACTTGTCAGCACATTGGGAACACATGAGCAGATTGCTCTGGTCAGGAAGAATGAAGCCTGGTACAGTCCATGCCTGCATTATCCACAGAGTGTGGATCCTGCAGCAAACCAGCCTCTCATAAAACCAAGTAATTATTTAACTGGAGTCCTGGCAAAACTTAGTATGTACACAGTGTAGATGATCACGGAACCAAGGCCCTGGAGCAAAGCAACAAACCAACCAACCAGACAATACAGGCATATGGTCCAACAGTCTGCTTGAAAAGAAAAAAAAAGGCCAAATATTATCCACAAGCTGCACAGTGAAGCACCATTTGAGTACAGCTTTAAGAGGACCAGCCCCTCAAGCCCTTGCTTTCCTGTTATCCAAAAGCAAAAGGTGTGAGACTATATGAAGTTTCCTGCAGTTCTCACGTTTAGTACATGTGGCTACTAGTACCTTTGCTAGTTAATTTATTGATGGTAAGAATAAAAGGATGACCAGACAAAAATCTTTGACTTCGTGTTTCCTGGGGTTTTCAGGGAAATTAGCAGGGCCTTGCAGTGGAGCTACTGTCCTTCCAGTGGCAGCTCGGAGTCTGTGACAAGTGACAACTTACAGGAGAGAGCTGGTTTTCAAGCAGAGTATGATTTTCAGTAGGTTGAAAAATAAAGTGTAAGAGGTCTTACTGAAGATCTGTGCCAAGTTCCCTCTGTATCCAGCAAAGTGATCAAGCACTGTATGAAAACTAAACTGGAAGATAGGGTAGTAGGGGTTATAGGCCACCACTGCCAGTGCTTTGTAGCTAATCCAAGTGATAATGAGAGATCAGCAGCCCCAGCTATTGCTCAAAATGCAGGAGAGGTCCTCAAAAAGTGTTCAGTCTTGTATTGCTGAGTCACTGAAGTATCTGCACATTTCTGGAGGTGCATTTCCTTCAACCAAGGCATTCTTCAGTTGCCTTGATGAAGGTCAATATGATGACCATGGTGTGTACTTGGCAAACCTGACCCTTTGTTTTCATGGCTTATGAAAAAGATCATTTGGAACCTTTAATCTTACCCAAAACACTTCAGTTTCCATATAAAGCACTTTAGATGTGCATTTGGCCAGTTGCAATCTACATGAAGGTCATCTGTGTTTAGGCTTAGTACACAAATATACTTCTTCCCTGGGAATCTTGAGTCCCAGGTAATGCCTGTGACAGTGCTGGCTAAAAGCTGGGAGCAGCAGGTAATGAAAGATGCCTGGAAACTAAGCCAGCAGAATCTCACCAAGTTGCTAATGAAAATAGGCTCAGGTTATGAGGAAAGCTCAATCAAACCATTTTCTGCGGAGTGACTGATGGTTTTAGAGACAGTGTTAGACTTGCTGCTGCCAAAGGAAATGAACGGGATGTTTAAAAAGCTATTTCAATGTTGCTTTTCCTAAGCTTCCCACCAACAGGTTTTTTCCCCAACACTTTGGTACATGGTGTTCAATGCCATGAGAAGCATTACTGTGTCCTACCAGCACTAATCCTGTTCAGTTTTTTTGCTTCCTGTTTATTTAGCTTTTATGGCCATGCTTTCCAAAACTCTGCCCTCCCAAGGTGGTCATCAAGCCTCTATCTTAAGAATATATATAAAAAAGAGATCTGTTAAAGAAGGAGAGCTATATTTGGTTTTGAAGTAAACCGGAAAATATTGTGTAAGAGGGTGTCAAATTGGAAAGTGCAAGAGCCACAGAGGACATCTAGTCAGTGCTCCCTCAGGTGTAAAACCCTGAAAGGGAAGGAGCTGCCTTAGTTCAACTTGTCACTTGCTTTGGACACATTGGACAGCCTGCACTTCTCCAACGCAGTAAAGCAGCTGCTATTTTCTCCTGATCCAAGAAAGAGTAAGAAAGAGAGGTCCAAATTTAAATGCACATATGGGATTCTGTCTGTATCCACTCCCTCTGAAGTTTCAGGAGGAGGCCATTCCACTGGGGCTAGACTACACACTGCCGGTGAGTCTTCTTGAGGAAGGATACAGAGAAGGGTAGAGGATGCAGTTCATCTGTGAAGAATATGGATGAAGGTCTTGTTGATACTGTTCATTGCCTCCAACTTCTTAGATGATATCACTGCAGACAGATATCAGCCCTTTGGTGCCAAAAGCCTAAATTCAACTTAATGACCTTAGCTTGCGGTCAAGATCAGAGGGACACTAAATCGTAGACTTTTTTACTCTTCAATGTTGCATATTCTCAGCCCCATGGCTTGGTTTTGAGGCTGGAATGACTCCCTTATTAGACTCAGAATTCATTTTGTCTTTCAGTCTACAATGATAAGAAGCCTAGAGTATGCTGCATCCTGCTTTGCTGTCTTAGCAGATTATTCCAGAATCCAAGAGTCTCCACTTGTGTTTGCTTTTGACTCAGAAACTGTTGTTCTGCAAATCCCTGCATCTCCAAGCAAGGAATGGAATTTCAAGTTACATAGTTGGTGCCTGAAGAATTCCACTCTCCTAAACATAGCAATTATTTATGTCACTCTGGGGACCATGAGAACTCTCCTCATCTACAATCATTTTAACTCTTTCACCCAGCTGACAGTAGACTGCGGAAGAAGTGGTAAATATGAAAATATGATTAATGTTATCTTACCTATTGCGAATTAAAACAACTTTTGGGGAGACAGAAAGGAAGAGCAGCCTTCTGTGAGAGCAGATAAAAGCTAAGAGGCTTTACCTTAGCCCAGTATTGATACACAGGCCTTGCACAGACCATGTGGTGCAACAATAAACATTATTATTCCAAGATTTCCTAGTAGCCACCATTTCTTGAATTGCATTGGTGGATTTCTTTCAAGAATCAGCTATGATCCCATCCAGTCTGAGGACGGGGTGCCCTTCTTTCCTGAGCTGATCCTGACGGGCAATGCGTCCTAGCCAGAAGTGCCATCAGGATGTCAAGTGTTGCGAGACAGTAAGAAGAAAAAGCAGTGAGGCAGCCTCTTCTGAGACCCTGTGCTGGTTTGAAAACAAACCACTGAGAGACTCTAAGTCAGAAATACAATTTAATAGAAAAAGAAATAAATAAATGAAATGGTATGAAAAAAAACCCCACTGACAGAGTCAGAATACAACCTGGCACCCTGTCAGTCAGGATGTTGGTACCAGTCCAGACGAAAGTGGTCTTGTTGAAAGTGGTGATCCTGAAGACAAGGTCTGGTCTCCATCTGAAGATCCAGTAGCAGCTCTTCTCCTCTGGGAATCCAGCAGGTAAGGGCTCCTGGTGGTGTTGGAAAGTTCAGCTTATATCCACGATGGAATGCTTGGTTCCTCACCCTGGGAGCATCTCACACTGAGATAATGTGTGACACTAGATGGCCCATTAACAGAAGATATCCCCTAAAGGGAGGATGGGTCATAGGAGAGACAAAAGAACCCTGCCCCACTTGGTTTCAATAGTTGGCCCATTAACAGAAGATAGTCCAGAGGGAGGAGACAAGGAACACCACCCCACCTGGTTTCAACTCATGAAGATAGAATACAATGCAACCCAGGACAGACCCTGTTCCTCAAATTTCAGTAGAGAACATAGAAAGCAGCAAGGTCCAAATATGCTTATCAAGGTGGCTGCCAGCAGGGAAAAACATTAGACCTCATAAGGCTTGTAAACAGATGAGAATGGAAAGGTCATCTCCAAATAAGCACAGAGGGAAGCATTCTGGATCCCACCATATTCCTCATGGACTGCAGCACAGCAGAGCAGAGCAGGTAGATGTATTCACATCTTCCAGAAACAGCAGCAGGCCTGACTGGATTCCAAAAATAGTTTGAGTCAATGTTGATTTGCCAGAGCCTACTCACAACAGCTGTGTGCTGTGTGCTAGAGAGTAATTTCTGGAGATTTTTTTAAATAGGAGGGCCATTCTGTCAGTGCATGAGTGAACAGTTTAAGTCGATATTTTGCTTCAGGATACATTATACTGTCATTATTCCAGACATTAAAATTCAGCAGCGAGGACAGAATCAGTAGCTTTTAAAATAAGAAGTATTTTTCTTTGTTCAGACTTGCTTTTAAGGTTTGGGGTATTTTTGTATTTTTTTATTAAGATCTGTAGAACTCCAAAACCACATGGCAGAAAAAAACTCCCCACTTTATTTATATTATATATATTATATAT
>VZRX01009514.1:22895-57656 GCA_013398075.1 Notiomystis cincta | reverse complement strand
CCCATGCAGCGCCATTAGCTGCGTGCGACCCTTCCCACTTCGGTCTCCCGCGGCGTGGCGCGGCTCCGCGGAGCCGCTGGCCTAGGTGCTGGCAGCGGGGCGGCAGGACATGCCCGAGGCCGGGGGTCGTCTGGCCGTGTAACCAGTGACGAAAGGTCGCCGAACATGTGGGTCAGTGCGGCGCCTCCGGAGAAGGGGGTGGGTGCGGGCCGTGCCGTGCCGTGCCTCGCCTCGCCTCCCGAAGCGGGATCAGGCGGCCGGCGGCTGCCTCCTGTGCTCGGTAAGGGTTTATTATTATCCGAGGATACATAACGTTGCATGATCTGCACGTCTTCTCTCCCCCTTCTCCCTGCGTAGACTTCAATGGAGAAGAGCAAGCAAAACTGAATCCCTTCCCTTTCGGAGAGCCATTGCGAGGGGACACAGGGGGAGGGATCACATCCTTCCACTGAGCCACGCCATGCACATTTTAAACCAAAGGATCCCAAGCCTTCAGACTATGTAACCCAGCTCTCCCCTCCTACACACATGCAGATACAAAGAGGTCCATTGATCTTTAAGCACAGGTATCTACAGGTAAACACAGCATTTTGGGCACACTTTCTTCCCTTCAGTAATTGTTTTTTTCTGCGCAAACTGCAGGTACAGCTATCAGTTACATGGGGATATATCATTCAATATGCCAAAAGAATCTCTGAGAGCAAAACAGAATTCATTTGGCAGTACATCTCTCTCCCAAGCCGGTCCATTCTGACTCTCCCAAGAGCACATGGGCATCTGTGGGAAAAGGAGACCTCTGAGGACATCAGAATTGCGCCACTGCCCCAGATGGAGGGACTGTGTCACCCCGGAGTAAATCTGAGGGACTGTGTCAAAGCCTGGTGCTGTCACACTTGTCTCAGTGGGAAAGCCCTTTGAGAACACTTGCAGGGAACCATCTACTCCTGCAGCAGCAAACTTCAAACTACAGAATCCAGTTTCTACTTTGGGAATTAATTCTCATATCTAGCCTATGTCTCTTAGCGGTCTCAAATGTCCTCATATCCTAGAGAAGTCTCTTATATCCTCTGTAATGTCCACATGGCAAAGATCACTGCAATAGTTCCCTTGAGATTCTTCAAGCTCACCTGGATCACTGTCTCTGTAGCATATCAGGACATGTATTGCCTCTGTCTCCTGCCTTGCCCCTATCCTCCACACACCCACACTGCCGAGGACGTTATCCTGTTAGCTGGGTAATTATTGATATGCCTTTTATTGATGTGTGTCTGAACCAGCAGCGTTAATTCTTGGTCTCTCTTCCCACAATGCTGTTGAAATAAAGAACAAACATGCATTTTGTAACATCTACTCTCCACTCCAAAACGTGGTTAAGCTGCCGTACAAACCACCGGTGTTTGTTCCTGTGCATGGCAGCGTTTTTATGATCCATGACTTGGAATCTGTGTTACGAAAAACTCCTGGTATAACTGAGCTGTTGCAAGTGTCATTCTCATATGAGATTATATATATGTTTATATATATTTATAAATGTCATACAGTTGTGTGGGCATAGATGAGAACAGAAAATAGCCTCTATGCATTAAAATACTGGTGGGATAATGATAGCTGAAAATACACTTTATCTGCAAATTGCAGTCCTTCAATACAGACTTTAATGGTACAGATGTTTGACTTCTCATATAGCAGAGATTTTTGGTTGGGATGATACATGTTCATTCTTGATGGTGATAGCTCAGTGGACTTTAGGGACCTATTTATACAGTTAACTGGGGAGTTTTTCTTGCCCTGGTGTTATGAAGGCGTGTGCTAAGGGGAATTGCACAACTATGATTCTAGTCTCTGTGGGAGTCAGATACGAATGTAGTAATAGTGCCTGATGCCTGCTTCGTGTGAAACTTTATACTACTTTGCTTTAGAAGGGGCTTATTCTCTTGTCAGTCCTAGAGGCTGGTTTTAATGAAGATGGGATCCTTGAGTTTTATTTGGACTCCTCCACCTAAAGAATTTTGTTCAGAACAATTCTTACTTGGCAGCCTGGATTTTTGGCTCCAGCCTTCCTGGAGTTATTGAGAGGATTCTTCAGACATATATTGGGAAATCAGTGCTTTTAAGTACTAGGTCTGAGCTCTAGGATGTGGTTAGAAACTAACATCCTAGCATGAACAGAGCTTTCTGTTCTCTCTCCCAAGTACATCTGGTTAGATTTTTGCAGAATTAGTGCAGTGTACAGGCTCTGTATTGCCTTTCCAAGACCAGGTAGGTTCTAAGGAAAGGAGTGCTAAGTTTGTATTGGTTTTACCTTGGAATTTGCATGGAGCAGATTTTGAACTCAGAATTCAAGAGGTTTTAATTGGTGATAGAAAGCTCATAATCAGTCACATTTAGTTTATTCACCACACAAGGGCCAGTGTAGGATTGTGCCCTGAGCTTGCTCCGGGCCTTTTTCCATTCCAATTTTAAGCAAGCCACATGATTTCTTCATCTCCCGCAGGGATGTTTTACTATGATCTAGTTAGATGTCATAGTTTGCACATGTTTAGTGATGTGCAACTTTATGTTTTCTTTCCTAAATATGAGTTTTCTGGTTATTTCTCCCTGGGGAAAAGTAATTGAAAGGGTCATAACAGAGCAGCTCCATATGTGATAATTTGAAATAGAGTCATAGAACGTCTTTAAATTTTACAGAGGACACCAGAATGGCAATAAACATTATGATTTCCTAAGGTATGAAAAAAGCTGGAAAGTGATCTTAAAAGGCTAACCTGATATCCAGTCACCTTCACCCCTGTCACATCTCAATGTTATACGTGTGCTTTGTGTAACATGGCATGATAGCAATTACACAATGGGAACTGGAGATGGTTGCTTCCTCTGGTAATGGCTACAAGTCATGTCTGTGTGTTGGTGATACCCCGTCATAGTTCCTAGAGAGCTGCCTGGCAACTGTCATCACGGCTGGGTTTCACCTTCAGGGAATGTGCAGGAGAATGTTCACTGAGGTTGCTGGACAGTTAAGGCTGTAAAATCCAGTTAGGAACTTGTAGATATTTGAGTGCCAGCCAACTAAATGCCAAAAATCAGCTTGATTGCTGTCAGTAACTGAGTTAGCCAAGTTGAGGGTTTCAGGTCTGCGTAGGTGTCTGAATGCATTGCAAGTATACCTTTGACTACAGCTTAGACATCTCTTAACACTGGCTGTTCTGATTAGTGTGGCAAGGTTTCTCTTAATTCCTTGAATGGATTTAAGTTAATAGAAAGCTCAAGCTTGTTAAGCTCAAGATTTCTCTTCCTTTTTTTTCCAGCAATTTCTCTGATTTCTCTCACGTCTTTGCACAGAAGCCTGCAGCAAACATGTTTTGTGAATGTGATGTAAAATGGTGGGAAAATATTCTAAGTCATTAAAAACTAACAGTACTTTTGGAGTGTGGTAGAAGAGAAAGTAGAGTTGCTCACACTGAGTGTCAGGAAAAACTTTTTGACTGTCAGAAATGTCAGGCACTGTAAGGGGTTTTTCCAGAGAGGTTGTTCAGTATCCATTCTTTGAGGTTTTCAAGACCAGTAATCTGGTCTAACCTCATAGCTGACTCTGCTTTGAACAGGAGTTTGCACCTCAGAAGGCACCTTCCAACACAATTATCCTGGGATCCTATGCTTAGGATCTAAAGCCTGGAGTGGTTGCCTCTCTGAGTCAGGTTGGACCCACTGCTTTAGTCTTGCTCTGCCAGAGGACCCCGGGTCTTCTACATGTCATTATACACTCCTATATGTTGTCCCCATTGTCAGTTTCCTTTAACTACTGAGAGTGCCACGTGTCACAGAATTCCTCACCATGATAACCCCAGCTGTCAGCTGAAGCCCTCTCTATGTGTTTTCGGTCTGGCAGTTTTGCGAGAAACAGCCCAAGTGACAGCTAGGCTCATGCACCGAGTATCAGTCACTGACTGTGCGGACTGGAAAAGGCACTGCTCTTGATTTTTCAGTCTCTGGGTCAGATGTGATCTGCCAAGGCCAAGTACTTGGCTTGCTGGGCTGCCCTTCACAAGGAATGGTCAGTGTCCTGTCGGAGGCAGGAGCCCGTACTTCCTGTGTTGCTTTCCCGCTGGATATTCTATGCTAAGTGTAAATTGAGTGGCTCATAGCACTCACAGCAGGAGAGATGGAGCCAAAACCACCCACTCCTAATCTAGCCAGTTTAGATTGAGCAAAGTAGGAGCAGGGTAGGAGGCTGACAAGAGAGGGGTAAAGTAGCTGGAGCAAGCAGTGAACATCCCCTGCATTTTTCTCCTTACTTTATCCCCCTCACAGATATGTAGGTGTGTGAAGTGAGATCTGGAATGGCAAGTGTGGTCTACACACTTGGAGCGTGAAAAAGTGAGACATCCACTCTACGTACATACCTCACACATATCAAATATGTATCAAGGTGTCCAGTTCCTCCCTCCTTCACTTTCAACATCTGAGTGAGTCAGTGAAAATGAGTAAAGAGAGGGAGAAGCCTCAGAAGAGAAATGGTAATGCAGAAGGAAACTGAGTCATGAGAGTAGGGATATTTTCATTTAGTTGCATGCACACAGGTGGAAGGGGGAGGAGCACAGAGCTCCGTGTAGAAACTGTAGGTGATATGAGTGAAAGAGTGGAAATACATGAAAAGGGCATCAGGGCATCTTGTTCCTGTTTTACTTGGGACAGAGACAAACAGAACAGAGGAGCAAAGGGACACCTTCCAGATCAAATTGCTTTGTGGTTGGTCTCACTTCATTACTTGTATTTCTTCCCAATCTGGCTTTTCCTCTTTCAAGCAGTTCTCAATTCGATCACTTTTAGAAACTCAAGTAAAGAGCTCAGGGATGAGAACTTGTTTCTTCCAGTGAGATTCTGAACAGAGACCATTTCCCAGACCTAGAAGCCAGTTGTCCTGAAGGGTGTACAAACAGATGGTCTCCTTCTCTCATCAGGGTTTCTGAAATACAGGTGGGTGGTTTCAAAGTTGTGGTGGGGAGAGGCTAGCAAAGAGCATGATTGCATAAACCTGGCATTCTAAGGAAACAGTCCTAAAAAAAGTAAGGTAATTGTGTCAGCAACAGTCATTAGTAACAGAAAGCAGTGTTTGGCATGTTGCTGATAGACCTAAGACTTCTCTGTGTGTTGTACAATGCAACAGGCGTGATCAGAGGAACAGAGCTGAGGAAGAGCATACTGACTTTGTGAACTCTTATGGACAGTAATATTGAAAGAATTGAGAGAAATTACAAAGGAGCTGATGAAAAAATGGAAGTAATGAATTCATCGGCACGATAGAGCTGGGAGTCTTAATTCTATAGACTTGAGTATTGAAGCAGAAGAAGTGAACTAATCCATAAAAATTTTAGGCCTGCTTTCTTGGGGGAAGTAGAAAAAATAGTTTTCAGCTCATTTAATAAGGTTATGCTCTCCAACGGCAAATAGCCATGATTTTAGACTGATACTTAAACCAACCAATTCAAGCTAATTCACACCCATGAGTTTTTAAGCACTTGGATAAAAAGTCAAAGCTTTGTTTTATAAGGTCTTGAAATAGTGAGGAAGGTATCAAGCTAAAAGCTGGGGTGTTACCACGACTTTAAAGGTTTTGTGAGATGATCTATGTATTTAATTTTATCAATTTGTAAAAATTTCCAATAAAATATTAGGACAATATACCAGTGAGAACGGGCTTATACAAAACAGAGCCTGTCAAGCTAATTTAATTTCATGACTTTAGGAGACTCCCTGCAGCCAAGTAGTTGTCTAATAGAAGTACCTTTACCTACAATCGTGGTAATGGAGGTAGAATATGAGATTGGTGAAAGATAAAACCTCTAATCAGTTAGCGATCAGCTTAGCACCACGTGATTCTTTGACTAGTAATGTATGAGTACAGTACATTTTAAGTGCATCTAAATTCAATAGATAGCAAAATAGTAACACGGAGAGAATCACTGTTGAAAAACTTGTGGCTTAATTTTGCCAAGTACCATGTGATTTTAACATACTGCTCAAAATCCTAAGGGAGATCTAAAATACTAATAAACTTGGTAGTATCTGGAACAACTGGAAGAACAGCTAAAAATGAAATAACAAATGAAAGGGATAAATCACTGATACGGAGCAGTTTGATTCATTTTAAGACAGACAGTGTGTGTTTCAATATAACCAAATATGAGTTCATGTATCTAATGGAAGAGTGTGAATAGTATTTACAGGACCAGAACAGTGTTAGAAACAGGTCACACTAAATAAGGTTATAGATATTGGAACTGGTAATCAGTAGATCAACAGCTACTACTGAGATGCTGCAGCCAAGGAAGCTGATGTGGTTCTTTGATCTTGAATATTGAATAGGAGGAGAGAAAAGCATATTTATCTGCATTTGGCACTTGGGAAAAATTATTTTTCATCTACTTTGTCTAATTCTATTATTATCACTTTGAAAAATACTGCAAAACCGAAGTATGACAAGAAAATAAACAGAACCGTGAATAAAAACTTACAGAAGTGACTTGATGACAGTCTTTAAGTGTTTGACTGAAGAAAAAAACCACCTCAAAGTCATCTGACTCTTCAACCTGGTAGAAAACTGTTAAGATGTGAAAGAAGGATGGCAGATACATTCAGATTGGAAATGAGGCAGAAATCAAACACTAAAAATACTGAACTATTGGAATAATTTACTGAGAGTTGTGCTGAGCCCTCTGCCACATGAACATAATAAAATCAGGATTTAAAAAAATGCTCTAATTCAATCACAGTAACAGAAAATATAATTAACAAAGGGAATGCATTTAGCCTCTCTTATTTTAAGGAGGTCAGATTAGATGATCAGGATGTTTCTCTGTGAGTTTAAGCTACACATTCCCAAGTCCAGGAGTATGCTAGACTTTTAAATGAAACATAAATTTTATATCCCAGAATGCAGATTACGTGTTTACTTCAGGAGCTATTCAAAGAGCCTGTAAAAGGCAAATAACTTGCCTTTTGCAATGATTAGAAGGACTTAGTGCATGATGTTACTACTAAAGAGGCTTCAGGTGACTCAGAAAGATTAAGAGCATAGCAGAACATAGCTGCCCCCTGCCCCCAGCCTCAAAAACCCAACAACTTTGTGTCTGTTCATTGTGGAAGAAGTTGTGGGAATTTATCCTGTGGAAATTTTCCTTGTTGGAGATGCATCAAAGCCTCGGTGAGGGGCTGGAACAGGTAGACGAAAAAGTGGTCAGATGGTATTCATGCAAGACTTCTGGAGAAGTTTGAGGCTGAAAGAACTGAACTGCAGATTGTGATCTGTAATGCTTTCCAATTACATTGGTACAAGAAGATTGGAAGGTAGATAATGTGATGCCAGTTTTTAAAATGATTTTGAGATCTGGAAAACTACTAGCTAGTCAACAAGATATGCCTAGGAGGCAAGCTAATAAACATTACTCTGAAGAACAGAATTAGTGCATGCATGGACAGATAAGATGTATTGAGAAAGAGTTAATCCTACTGTTGTTAGTGGATATCACAATTTATAAGTCTTAGAACAGGTCAACAAGCAATACTGTCAAAGGAGGTCCAGTGGCAATAGTCCACTTGGATTTGCAAAGCACATTTGTAAAGGTCACTCTCCTCAGGCTGTTAAAAGACATGAATCTGCTGTTGAATCAGAGAAGTTCTTTAAGTAGCTGGGTAAAGATAGGAAACAAGGATTAGCATGAAATGTCAGTTTTTTACAGGGATATTTTTTCAGATTTTTGCATATCCATAAATGATATGAAAAAGGTGGTGGGGGTACATAATGAGGTAACAAAGTGTTATAATAAAGTAATTATTTTGGGGATCAGGCAAAAAACTGCATGCAGTGACTTGAAAAAGGATTTTGCAATATTGAATTACTAGGTCATTTGATTTCACAATATCAAATGACATAAATTATGGGTGAAATTTGATGTGGATGAATGTAAAATGATGCACACAGGCAAAGCAATTCTAGTGTCACATTTGAAATGAGGGAGGTTCTGAGTTTACTATTACCATGCAGGAATGAGGTCTTGCGGTTATAATTTGTGGCTTAATGCTTAGTACCACTAAAAATGCCAATCAAATGTTAGCAATTGGGAAAAGAATAAGAGAATAAAATAAGAAACAGCATTGTACTATGTATCTATCTGTACTGTGCCCTTATTTAGAATATAATGTGTTGACCCTAAATGGTCTGTTCTCATTTCAGAGAGGCCATAATCAAACTGGAAAAGATTCAGAAAAGGGCAGCAAAGACAATCAAAGGTATCATGTGGCTAACATGAAAGGAGCCATTTAAATAGGAATTTCTCAAGTATGGAAATGAGGTGGTTAAGGATATGACAGATATCTATGAAATCATGAATTTTCTCTGGGATAGGAACAGCATGGAGAAAATTATGAGGGAAGACTGTTTCATTATCAATTTCAAAACATAATCTAGACATTGAGTGAAACTAGCAAGTGGCAAGTTTCAAACAAATGAAAGTCAGCACTTCCTCATGTGACACAGAATTCAGTTGTGGAAGTACTTGACATAGATGCTATGGGTACTAAAAGGCTTTTTTTTTTATTTTAGAAGTCAACAGATGAATCCTTTAAAGATGACTAAATGCAGAGGCAATATCTGTCTTGGGAACTACTTCAGGTGTAAATTGTGACAGGTTAGGACAAATATTCTGGGAGAACATCACTGCTGTTTCCCCTGTTTGAATTGTTCCCTGTCTTTCTTAAACATCTACTCCCACTTTAGGGACAAGCTGATACCCATCCCAAACAAATACCAAATACCTCCTTTCCCACCACTTCCCAAAAGAAGAGAATGAAGAAAATAAAACAGAGAGGAGAAAAACCCAATCATTTTAGAGTGGGAGGTGTGTGTGAGAAGAAGAAAACAGTAAGAAAAATGAACAGATTAACAGGCTAAAACCTGGAAAACAGAGAACCAAGGGGAACAGCGAACAGAAGCACCCCTGTATTTCCATGATATCCACGAACTGGTAGATGCTGCCTAGTAATGCCCTGCCCAGAGCATGGGAATAGAAATTGCACTGTTAGTTACTAAGAGCGGGATCTTGGGTTTTCTTCCTCCTGGAGCTGGTCATAGCCAGCTTGGTGAGAAACAGGACAGTTGATAAAGAGGACCCAGAATTTAGTGGGTCTTGGGATAGAAACTGTACAAGTAAAGATGTGAGAAGTGCAGCTGGAATCAAAATGATAAGTTCTGGAGGAGACAGAAGACTGGCATGTGTGGTGTGCCAGTCTCCCTCTGAGTGCAGAAAAGGCATGACTCTGGGAGTCCTCTGAAGAAACGTGTGCCTTCTGCTTGATGAAGGATTTTTCCAGCTGATATTCCCAGTGGTCTGTGGAATTAGCTCGAAGTAGAAACTGACCATCAGGGTTCCTCATTCTCTTGTGACAGTGAGTGGTCCTACAACCATGTATCATGGGTCTAAAGGGTTATTAACCCTTTATTTAGGTTTAAGGGGGAGGTTGAACAAATGATGTGTGTACTTGGCAGACAGTGATGACTGTTCCCTTGGTGTGGGGCAGCTCTTGGAGATCAGAGTGGCCTCTTGAACAGTAAGTACCCCCTGAAGGTTGCTCTGTGCTGGTGAGGATGCCCTCAGAGACAGCAGGGAAAATCGTGGGGTGGGATTAGGGGTGGATGTGATGGTGAGGTGTGGCTTCACCTGAGCAGGTGCAGGGCTGGGCACTCAGTGCCTACAGCTCTGCCTGGTGAGCTCAGCCCCTGCAGTGTCAGTGCCAGCACCTCTTTCCCCCAGTCATTTTCCCCAGCTGCTTAGGGAGCTGTGGACTTCTGTTTGGTGAGGACACCTGAAGCCCTACTGGTGGCTTTCTAGGATTGGGAACAGTTTCTCTTACAAGATATCTGCTGGAAATACAATACAGCAGAGAGGAAACAGACTAGGAGTTTCCTGGAGTGTGTGTAAGAATTTCCTGACACAGCTGGTGAGTAAGCCAACTAGGGAGGGCACCTGCTGGATCTATTGTTTGTGAACAGAGAAGGGCTTGTGGGTGATATGGTGGCTGGAGGCTGTCTTGGGCACAGCCATCACAAAATGAGAGTTTTTGATTCTCAGAGCAGTAAGGAGACAAGTCAGCAGAGCTGCCACCTTGGACTTATGGAAGTCACACTTTGACTTGTTTAGGAGACGGTTTTACAGAGTCCCTTGGGAGGCAGTCCTGAAGGGCAGAGGAGTCCAGAAAGGCTGGGCATTCTTCAAGAGGGTATCCTAAAGGTGCAGAAGCAGGCCATCCCCATATGCTGAAAGATGAGCTGGTGGGGAGGAAGACCAGCCTGGCTGAACCTAGAGCTTAGTCTGAAACTCAGGAAAGAGAGAGTGAATCACCTTTGGAAGAAGGGGCAAGCCATTCAGGACTACAAGGATGTGGAGTTGTGGAGATATAAAATTAGGCCAAAGACCAGCTAGAATTTAGTCTGGCCACTGCCATGAAAAAGGCAATAAAAATGTTTCTATAAATGCATAAGCAGCCAAAGGAGGGCTAAGGAGAATCTTCTTCCTTTACTGGATGTGGGGGGAAATATATTGACGAAGGATGAAGGAAAGGCAGAGGTATACATGCTGGTTTTTGGAGAGAGTGATGACAGAGTCAGCAGCCTCAGTGCCTCCTGTCTGGCTCTGACCACTGCTGCTGTTCCAAAACCAGATGCTTGGTGAGACTGTGACCAAGTGTGTGGTGGCTGTGGAGGAGAAGGGTGCAGCCACCTGGTTTTACACTCTGGGGCTGCCAGGTGGGGCAGGTAAGGAGAGTGGAGGTGGAAACACACAGGCTGCCACTACCCTCATGTGCTGGTGTTTGGAGCAGGCTCTTGCTTTGTCCATTCCACGAAGAGGGACCAGGAGCATCCCTGAGATGAGAAAGATGCATTGTGATCTGCTGGTTGGCTCTTGAGGAGTGCTGGGGTTGGTTCTCCTTCCCCGCTGTTAAGATTGAAACTACAGCACGTAGGTGGCACATCTGATAGTATTCTCATGCTCCAGGACAGTGCCCATGTGATGTGCTGGCTACAGAGGGATTAAAATTTAAACACCTATGGAGAGCAACGTATGAAATTGCCTGCTGCGTATTACTTCTGTAAAGCTGGCTGCAGGCCAGCTAGAAGGGGCTGCTACCTTGGTTCATATTGACGTTTTCATACTTAACTGTGCTGAGTGAGGCCC
The DNA here is from genome assembly GCA_013398075.1 of Notiomystis cincta. Classification (NCBI taxonomy): domain Eukaryota; kingdom Metazoa; phylum Chordata; class Aves; order Passeriformes; family Notiomystidae; genus Notiomystis; species Notiomystis cincta. The sequence goes on along the minus strand of VZRX01009514.1, from coordinate 46,428 downwards.
CTGGGGACACATTCTCTGCACTTCAGAGAAGCAGTGAAGAATTAGGATAAACCTGTCACTGCTGTTCATGCTGGCTGATACTTGTTCTGCAAATGAGACAGGGCTCTGAGGTTTGGGTTTTTTCAAGTTTGTGTTAATTGGATGTGTTTCGTTTTGCAGTACCTCCTTAGCCCAAATGACATGATGGCTTCTCTGAGCTGTCTGTGTCCAGCATGGGACTCTCTGCTCATCTCTTTTTACTTGAAGATATGCATAGCCTTTAGTATTGGCTTGAAAGTGTTTCCAGTCAGGAAGAAAAATGTAGGTGTTGTAGTTTTGTTCATTAATTCTATCTCCCGAACAGCTCTGAAAAGGGACCTACCTGCAGGGAGAGGCAGAATAGTTTAAAAAGTATTCAAATTACCCAAATTCATAGCTAAGCTCCTGAGAACTGCCCATCTGATTCCTAGTCTTACAAACATGTCAGAGCTGTAGGTGTTTCCATTTTTCATCAAAAATTTGAAAGATACCTGTTTTGTGGAGACCAGGTGCCTTGATGAGCACCAAACTGTTAGCTCTGTCCCCTCTACAAAACCAGGTTTTTTTTCTGTTTCTCTTCCACAAGTGACCCTGTTGGTAGGTGCCAACAGCTGATAACTAATTTTTATGTTTCCTTATGCAGTACAAGCTAGAATTCTTATGGAGTCAGGTGAATAACTTGGGCTGACAGATTTCTCAGCTCTACCTGAGAGAATCTGAGCAATTCCTTCAGAAGTTCACCTTAGGGACAACTCCAGTGACACAGGTTTATTCCTTTCCTTGATGACCTTTTGGATAGCTTTGATTGGTTCTGTGTAAAGCAGGCAGGGAGGGAGAAGGTTTCTATGGTTATTCTAGCCCCCCATCTGTCAGTCTTTCCCAGTAGCTTCAACTGCTTTAATTTCAACCACGTTTGACAAGACACGATGATGTTGTGTTTGACAAAGATACACACTCCCATGAGTATCATGAAAATTGGTACCAGGGAAAGAACAATTTAAAGAGTGATCATAATTACTGCAATTACATTTGTTGTTTTCTTAGTTGTTCAGGGAAAAAAAAGGGAATGGAAAAGAATAATGGAACCATTTACTCTAAATATTCATCTTTACCAACACTAACATTGGCTCCCAATATCAAATGACAAAGTTTCTACTCTCTGCTGGAAAGTAACATCTGAGAAACAGAAGAAAGTGTGCTAACAGGGGATAATAGCAGCATTGGAAAGTCATTGTTTAATTAAAATGTTTCTTGTGTTAATTGGCATGACACATCAGAAAGCAAATAACAGAAATACATATTTGGTATAGGGTGTAGATCTTCAGCATGATGTTCATAAGGGAAAAACAAAATTTAAGACTCTAGAACTTTGTTCATCTACTTGGTGTGGAACAAAATAGAGAGGACAAATTGGAGACGATGTTTAACATCCAGCACAGAAGTTACAATGCAATGGATTATTGAAGGCTTTAGATGCAGATTAAAGTCAGAGGTGCAGAAGCTTGGTTCAAGCATGGACCTTGGTAAATGAACACTATGCAGGCACAGGTACCAAATGTAGAATCAATTAATGCACAGTGGTAACAGTAACTGAGAAAATGTCAAGAGGAAACCCAAGGAAAATGGGCTTGTTTAGATTAAGTTTTAAGTAATTCAAAACAAGGTGAATTTCTTATGATCACAAAATGATAATGCAAAGAGACTGAAAATATGTCCAGCTAGGAAACTCTGTGTCTCCAAGGTAAATTAAGGTATGTGGCAAAATAGTAAAAAAGTAGTAATATTAGATCAGCAAGGTGAGATGCAGTCATCACAGATGGTTTTTTTGATATTCCAGTGCATTCATCAAAATAGTCACTTTGCTTGGGAAAATAGTCACTTTGCTTGGGAATGATTACTACACACATTCCCTAATTCCTGAGAGTCGAAAGTTATGATGCTCAAAAAAACCCCAAACTAAAGCAAGTAGTGGGGAAAAGGATATTTTCTTTCCCCCATGTTTTTTCCTCTTTAAATGTTTTTCATCTTTATTATTTAGAAAGGCCTGACTTAAAAATAAATCTTGATTTTTACCTTAACAGTACTGTCAGAGAAAGAGGGATGGTATTTTCCCCTAAAGGCTTAAATTACTTGAGTTGGAATGTTACATCAGTTGTAATGGAGACATCTTTTTCTTATGAGTATTATTGCAGAGTTTGTTTTTATCTAATTTGTGTTAAAAATACAAAGCAGCCATGATCTGAAATAATGTGACTTAATGTATTTCGACGGCTCTCCTTTTCCCTCTCTGCATCATGTAATCAGCTTCCTACTTTTTCTTCAGCCATCTACTGAGTCTTCCAAAACAAGGATGAAATCTATGATCTTAAAAAAACCCCAAACCAAATAACAAATTTTTAAATAAAACGAAGACATCTTTTAAAAGTTCAATGAAAATGAATCCCCCCTCTATATCCTTTCTATACACACCATACAGAAACAATGACAAGGAAATCAGAAACCCAGTTGTCTTTCAACTTTAATCACCTCATTTCAGAACATCTAAAAGAGAAATTTGATAGCATGTTTGTAAAAATTCCACTTTAAAATTAGCTTTATGACCCACTCATTTAAAAATTCTTATCAGCTCTATATGGAGAAAAGCAAATACTATTCTGTAAGAAGTGATTAATCATAGAATTACAAATGGAATAGTCATGATGATTAGCAGAAGCTGGAATGGAGGATGGATAAGAGAAATTATACTGGAGAAGAAACATACCATTACAAAAGAAAAAAACTGTTCTAATTGCAGGGAGAAAGAGGTTGACAAGAGACTGGATAAAAAGAACACTAATTTACAAAGTACTGCTTTCAGTTTCTGTTTTCCCACTTCACTCTCCATACTTTTTTCTGATGTTTTTCTGATTTTTCTATGTGTCAGAGCAGAACTTGTTTTTTCATGTCTTGATCTAATATGGGTTAATGTTGCTCTTGCTATTTCTAGCAAGAGAGAAAAAAACCCACTAACCTTTATCCAACTTTCAATAAGAGAAAATAATGTTGCCCCAGGTCCAACATCAGTTAGAACACAGACATTTTCTTTTCAACCAGTGTGTGATCATGTAACTTTTCAGCAGATATGACTGCATTTAAAAGCATTTAATAGATGTTAAAGAGTTGTTTTCTCTCAATATATTTCTCTCTTAGTATCTGTGAAACTGTTTAGACCAAGAATTTATTTTCAAAAATTATCCAGTCTTTATAGAGCATGCAAAATCACATATTACTCATTCTTTTTCCCTGAACTAAGTAGATGAGTTGTTTCAACTGGAAAGAAACAGTAGTAAATAAATTCTGTAGGTCTTTAGTTCTGCTATTACAGAACAGGTGTGGACTTTGAGACAAATAATTGTTTGATGTTCCTCAACCATTTGATGCTGCCATCTGCCAGAATAGTATTAATATTCAGCCTTGACAAGAGAAAGCTCCTGGGAGGCCTTATAGCACCTTCCAGTACCTGAAGGGGGCCTGAAAGCTGGAGAGGGACATTTTACAAGGGCATGGAGTGATAGGGCAAGGGAGGTGTGGCTTCAGAATGGCAGAGGGTTGGTTTAAATTTGATAATAAGAAGAAATTCTTTATTGTAAGAGTGATGAGGCACTGATACTGGTTGCCCAGAGGAGCTGTGGGTGCTCCATCCCTGGCAGTGTTCAAGGCCAGGTTGGATGAGGCTCTGAGCAACCTAATCTAGTGAAAGGTGTCCTTGTCTGTGGCAGGGGGACATGATGATTTTTAAGGTCCCTTCCAATCCAAACCATTGTGTGGTTCTATAAATATTTTCCACAGCCTAACACTTCAAGGAAAACATCAGTGGGCTTGCAGCTTTGAGAGCAAAGGCTGAGTGTCATTTGGTGAACTTTGGGGCTGTCAAGTCACATGTGCTGAGCAAGAGGCTCCTCTTTCTTTGGCTGGGGCAGAGGTGTCTTAGCAGCACGTGCCCAGAATGGTGCCTGTTTGCAGTGTGTGCCAGGATGTCTCTAGACTTACAGAAAGGCATTATGCTCAGAAAGGGCTGAGAGTACAGGAAAAAGACTTGGGTAAACAGAGATAAAACAGGCATATGACACTGCACTGAAGGGTTGTGGACAGCTGCCTTCTGCTCTGAAGAGGTGACATCTCTGCTGCGTCTCCAGCATCCCATCTTGGTCAGCTCTGTGGCAGGAATGCCTCAGCTCTCCCCTTCGAATGGGAAGGGTTGCAGGTGGAGGGAAGGAGCACAGAGAGGAAAAGGCAGCTGGATCCCTGTATGTAGGGGCAAGCACTGCTCTGCTCTTTGCACCAGTTTCATCCTCCCACCGACCTCTGTTGGACCCTCAGTTCACCCTGATCACAGTCAGCCCCTCCACTCCTTCCCCTCTAGATTTGCACTTCCTGGTAGTGCTCCCTCCTTCTTCCCTTCACCCCTTTCCTGTTCAGGGGGACTAAGTACAAGTGGATTCCATTCTCAGCCACGGCCAGGCCTTAGAGCTGATGCACCTGGGACTGTCAGCTGGGCTTTCACAGCTCTGCCTGGAACTTCCTTTTGCCAGAGAGACTTCTAGCCCTAGAAGGTTTACTTGGACCCCAGATAGAAGAGGTTCCCAGCCATGGTGGTAACAGGCAACTCACAAGTGGCCCATTAAGTCCTTGCTCCTCTTGCTTTGAGTAACAGAAATCCCCAAATCTTCCTCTCTTGCTTTGCTGGACTTAAGGTTGCCAGCCCAGTTGGTGGCAGTGCAGTCTGCTAGAACTCGGTGAGGTGCATGTACTGGTCAGGAAAATCAGTTGAGAGGATGAGAGCCCTGAGAGGTGGTGTTTGTCTTGCTCGTCGTAGCCATGTCCTGCCTTCTCCTGAAGTCTGGCTGTGTCTGACCTCTGTGCTCACCTTTGTAGCATACAGTACAGGAATCCTTTTTCTTTTAGGTTCCCTGAGTTGCAAGGGACTGCAGCTCAGAGAACAGCAGCTTTACTCAGCCTAGTTAGAAGCGTGTGAGGGGATGCTATTAAAGCACTTAGTTCTAATGATCCTGATGAACAGAAACGTACTTTGGATGTGAAGGAAAAAATATCCCTTAGTTCTGTCAGAAATGGATCTTCCTGTGCAGCAGAAATTTGAGATTTGAAAGTATGGTGGACACCACAATATGCAAATAGTATTGTCTTTCTGATATTTTTCATGTTAGCCTTTTTAGGGGACAAAATTAGGTTTTTTGCATTTTGAATTCTAGGTGATGAATGCCTCAGACTTCCCACCCTTAAGTGCCTCCATGGCTCCTGCAGGCCTGTGTGGGGTGGAGTGCAGCATCTTTCACCTGTCAGAAGATTTGTACTGGGGAAGTGCACTGATAAGCACTCTGTAAATGTGCCAGAGCTGCTAGAATGAGCAAGGGGCTTTTTCTGTGGAGGAGAAATTTGCTTTAAAGAGTAAATAAAAAGCTAAAAGCTCATGGAAATAGAACCATTCACATTCAATCCAAACAGACTGGACATTGCTGAATTGATTCCAGGAATAGAGGATCATTTTGACAGATACATTTCTCGACAGATTCTAGAAGGCTCAGGTTTAAGGACAGTCGAATTGTTCCTCTATGGCATGGGAGCAAATAACTCTAACCAGAGTTTGAGGATGGCACAGTAAATTGCTGACTGCACAGAGCAGGCCTGGTTACCTGGCTGACTACTTACGTGTGCTTCTTTGCATTTAGTTTCACTTTCTAAATTGAATAATATTAAATTTTTTAATCTTAGTAAAATTTTATCATTTGTATTTTATGTTATTGATATTTAAAATTTGAAATGTAATGGCAGGTATTAAAAAGGTCTTTAATCTTGCTGAGAATGGCAAAACAAAGGCTCCAGTAGTTCCAAGCTGATGTCCAATCAATTCAAACCATAATGGTGAAAGGCCTTTTTAAGGGATGATGGTTTAATATTGAAAGAGGATATTAAAGGAATTGGTTCTTCCCCAGTCACACATCATGACTGGATGAATCTGTCCTTTAGCCAAACATACATCATACTTGAGAAAAACACAAGTGACTAGTCTTCATATAGGGATAGCTGTGTGAAATATAATAGTTGATGAGGTACAGGTGGTCTGATTAAAAATGGAGTGTCTGATTAAAGTCTGTTGTGGCCTTAAACTCAGTGATTCTCCTGCTTGCTTAGCTGAGTTGACTTAAGACTGATAGAACAAATTGTAGTGGCATTCAGAAGCCTGACCAGATGTGTTCCTACAGGAAATGAGGTGATTGCAGTAGACTGGAAGGGACTGAAAGATGTGGACCAAATCAATATGGACACGAGTTCACTGCATGGCAGCAGCTTCCATCGACCTTCCACTGAGGTGAGTTCCTGGCCCAGAGCTACTTAGCCAAGGGGATCAGAATGTTTGAACTCTGAGTTCAGAAAGGGATGTTGTGCATCACTGAGGCATCATCTGTGAGAGGCCTAGAATGCCTATGAGCTCCTGAGGATCATACCTGGGTAGTTTGGCTTGCTCTGCATAGAGTTGAGTCACTCCCTTAACAAGATCCATAGTGAGTAAGAGTTTGCAAATGAAAGTGTTTTTTAAGCACTCATGACAGGGGTGGAACACAACATGAGAAAAACAGTGACAGTTTGGACAAGCCTGTAGGTCTAGTTCTGCACACCTTGGGAATGTCCAGCACTGTGTCTGTCCCAGCTTCTGCAGCACAGCCATGAAATCTTTTGAAGAAACATTTGTCTGTGTTTCGAAATTTAGAGATGGATTCACTAGTAACTCACAGACTTACTATCTTAAGGGCTGGTTCATTGGATTATTGCCTCCTCTGCATTCTTAGATACCTGAATTTTCAGCTTTGTAAGGTTCAGAGTATGCAGTGATGATTAATAAAAAGATAAAATCTATTTTAAATGCATAATATTTGAAGAATCACAAATAATGTTCACAATTAAGCTTAACAAATAACAGGGTTTGAAAAACCTTGAAAAATGTTATTAGGTGTATATATAGGTATTTTTATTTTGTTTGTGTACCTTGCTTGCTTGGAAAGTAACTTTGAGACACTTAGAGTTTCATGGAGTCCTGGAAGAAATTGTTGGACCCAATCTTGTATGGAGAATTCAGTCAAATCAAAGCAGATCTAAAAGTCAATGAGCATAAACCACACCTCAGTCAACATTTTGATTTATGTGAATGGATACTATAGGTGTAGCATGAGTGATCTAAATTTTCCTGAGTGTCTCCATCCCCAAACCCAAGACGCTGAGATGTAAGTCCTCCCAGATGAAGGAGACACGGTTTGAATTGGTACTGTGATGGCTGATGTGGGAAATGGTTCTGGTTTGCAAGAGGCAAGTGAGTCAGAATGGAGAAACCGAAACACTGCAGGAGAAAATAATTTCAGCAGAATTCTGTTTCTTGCTGTAGGACACTCAAAATACAAAGGTGGTGTAGCTCCTCCTTGTGTTAACCTCAAAGTGGTGCAGCTTAGGATGGGAGCCTTGTGAAAAGGTGCTTCTCTCTTTCTTACTCTGTCACCCCATTCACTATTCCGCCTTCAAACACCGTGACACTTACAGGCACCATTATCACCAGCAGGGAATGAAACCAGCCTGAAAGACACAAGATTTTTATAACTTACCAGATAAAGCAGTGCCTCTTGATTATGGCAAGCTACTGGAGTTGCATGGCTGCTTGCAAGTTGTTTGTTACACTGACATGGTGCCATTCTTTGCTTTCTTTAGCAAACACGGACAGATTTCTCCTGGGATGGTATCAATGTGAGTATGCACTGCATCGCTTTTCAAATTTCTAGTCATAGGAAGACCAGGATTTGTCTGACATTGGATACAGTGAAGGCCACACTGGGAACATGACTGAAATTCCTTGTGCCACTGAAAGTCTGGAAGTTGTCTACGATTGAGAGGATGGTGATAGATTTTTGTTTGCTTCTGAGTCTCTTGCTGTCTGCAGGTATTTCGATCTGCAAGTGGCTATTGAATTACTTTCATCCTTTTGGGGACAAGTGTGTGACATTTTGTATGTGCTGTTTTTGAGATTTCTGGGTGCTGCTACATAAAAAAGGTGTCTGTCCAGCATGTTTTAAAAAATCAGTTGTCCTTGATTAGAGCATTGTTTGGTCTTCTCCAGGAGTTTGGGAGAAATGTCTCCCTCATTTTCAGCTGCTCACAGAAGTAAAAGAATTCTTAATGTCTCTTAGGAGAGATGGTCAGTACCATTTGACTTCAGTTAAAAAGCAAATGAGAAACAAGCAAACATTTTAATTACACATATTCCTTTTGTTCTTAATATTTGTGCCATGAAATTTTTTTTTTCTTTTTCACTAATGCAAAAACAGCATCCTGAAAAAAGAATAATGTATATTTGTTCTACCGGACTTTTTTTTAAGGGTATTTTAAAAATATCTTCACGTAAGTTAACTTTATATTTTTGTACACTTGGAAAGCTCCATTTTGAGTAGTGTGTTTTCTAGTTCCAGATACTTTGAAAACTTTTTAAATACCCATCGTTTTCTGGTTCTCTGTGATTTGAAAGCACTTAGGACATTGAATATCAAGGGGACATCTTAACTAATTCTCACCCTGATGATATCTGTCATTGTGGCACTTATGGCTTGGGATCTTTTGCCTAGGACCAATTTCACAAACAAATTGTGTTGGGAAATAATGGTGCATGCAGCAACTGTCTAGAAGAAATTTGTCATTTGTTTTTTCCTCACTGCACCTCTGTCTAGCTGAAAGCAAAGTACACAAGGTCGTGTTTCCTTAAAGAAAGTAGAAGACAGTTTCCTTACTTGCAATTTCCCATTTTCCAACCCATACAGAATCCATGGAACTCTTTCATGAGGCAGCTCTTACCCAGTGTAATTCCATAGATGATCTTTGGTACCAAAGCTGGATCATGAATTTCCTTCCCTCCCTATTCATTCCTGCCTTCATGTCACAGCTCTGCAACCTTGCAGTAGTAGGAGCCCTCTGCAGTTTACATTCCTTTTTGGATGGGTTCCATGAGGCAGCTCACAGCACAGCCCCCAGACTGTCTTGGAACAAGTGGGTGGATACTGAGCAGGAGCACCCAGGCAGGAATGACTAGTGAGGGCATAGATGGACTTTCTCCAACAAACTTCATTAACAAAGGAAATGCATCATGGCACAAGGGCTGTGCTCTCACTTTTTACTGTTCTTCCTCTGCTTTCTGATTTCTTCAGCTCACATTACACATGGCACGTTCCTGGCTCCATAGTTACAGGATGCCTTAGCTGCTGCATTTACACTGAGTTTCCAGAAAAACTCACCTCTCGTATTTTGGCAACTGGTTGGAATTATACACAGTGCAACATCTTTACAATGCCTTCCTTTGCTTCCAATTACTTCACTGCCCAGTTATTGCTCACTTTTTGTGAGGTCTACACCTGTGACCAAATGCTTGTTCTGTGTCAGGATTTAAATTTCTAGTGTCATGGTCACTACTTTGAGTACCTTTGTGTTTGAAACATTCTGGCCTTGATTTTCAGAGAGGTTGAAATGAAGAGCAGAAGCAATGTTGATTTAGCCCTTGTGAAAATTAAGCCTCATATGCAATGCCTGGCATCTCTGAAGAAGCCTGATGAAGTCATCTTGAGAGATTATTTTTGTGATGATGTTTGTGACAGCTGCCTGTCTCAATAGTGCCCTGTCCTTGTTATTCAGGGACTGAGGATAGACATAAAGAAGACAGTCAAGAAAATTAAGCAGAGCTGTAGACCACATTACTTTTCAGATGTAGGTGCTTGAAACAGTACCCATCACTGATATAGTCATGCTCATTTTATTAAGACCATATAAGAAGGAAAAAAAACCCCAAAGTGCCATTAAAAAATGGGTGGCATGATGCAAATACAATACATTACTGTGGCTTGCCTATTGCACTGACAACTCCCCACAGCAAGATCCCCGAATAGTCCATCAGCCATGTCTTGCATCTCTAACAAAGAGTTGGAAATGGTGCAGCATGTCTGTGGAGGACTGGCAGCTGCCAATGGGAGGCTTCTCACAGCCTCTTTCTGCCTCTCCCTCTGGTCTTGCCTCAGTCAGTTCCAGTGCTGTGAAATCACCAGTCCTGGTTAAATAGCCTCTGACTTTTCTGTTCCTTCTTCTGTTCTTACTGCTTGCTTCTGCTCCTCATCTTCCTACTGTTTTCTCATTTCAATTCACTTCCCTTTCCCCTTCCTGTATATCATTTCTTCATATTCTCTCTCTTTTCAGCTCTCCATGGAAGATACGACCTCCATCCTCCCCAAGCTGAAACGCAACTCCAATGCTTATGGGATTGGGGCTTTGGCTAAATCATCTTTCTCTGGTGAGGTCCTCAAAGTTTGACTTTATTCTTGGCAGCTTCTCTCCACAGGCCTTTGTGCCTCTTCCCATATCTCTCTGTCACTCTCACAACTGCTCCTTTCTGGTTCTCGCCTTTTCATGGCCTTAGAGGAGTCTCCACCACCGTGGTTCTAAATACAGAAATCTCACAGTTGTTGCCCTTTTAAAGAAGAGATTTGTCTTACTCCTGTTGGCTTCTCACTGCACCCCTGCTCAGACATCTTCAATTGCTTCCTCTCAGTTTTGGGTTTAACCCCGTTTTCTGTTTCTTAGTTTGTTCACTTCCAGTCTTCATCCTTCATGCGCAACTCTATCCTAAATGGATTCTAGGCAAGGAAGGAAATGGTCTTTCATATTTGGGGTTCCCCTTTTTCTCCCCTTCTGAGGGTTTGTTCATGGAAAGGTGGAGAAACTCCTCTGGAAAGTGATGCAGTGAGAGGTGGGAGACACCCAGCCCTAGTCACACATCCTGTCAGGAAAGGAGGGAAGAAGCTCCACTTCTAAGAGAGGTAAAAAGCACGGCAGAAAACGCTGGATCTGTGTAATAGCCCTCCATTGTTTTCCAATGTCCTGGCCCCTTAGGAATATCTCGCAGCATGAAGGACCACGTCACGAAGCCGACGGCCATGGGGCAGGGCCGCGTGGCTCACATGATCGAGTGGCAGGGCTGGGGCAAAGCCCACAGCCAGCAGCAGCAGCACACACACGAGACCGCGCGCAAGGACGCCGATGCCTACTCGGACCTCAGCGACGGCGAGAAGGAGGCCCGGTTCCTTGCAGGTAGCGATGCCTCGGATTGGTGGAGATGCCCCAGATCCCTGAGAGACCAAAATGAAGAAGCTTGGAAAAAAAACACTCAGGGGAGGCTGTGGGTGGTTCAGGGGGCCGTAGTAGAGAGGCTTTGGTGGTTGGAGTATTGGCAGTGGAGAGGGTGAGGGCCAGTTGTGGATTATGGCTGTCACTGAGATAGGACCAGAGTGGGACAGTGTGACCAAAAGATGAGGTAAAGGATGATGATGAAAAGTGGAGACATTAACACATCCCTGCTTCCCTTTCCTGTCTCCTTTGGCACAGGTGTGATGGAGCAATTTGCTATTTCTGAAGCAACTCTCATGGCCTGGTCCTCCATGGATGGTGAGGATGTGAGTGTAAACTCAAATCAGGACAACCCAGCAGGCAACTACTCTGAGAACTATCAGGAGCTGATGGAGAGCCAAGGTCAGCTCCAGTGCTTCTTGCTAATCTTAAGACACCCCTTTCCTGCTCTTGTTGTCATGTTGCTCTCTTTTGCTCTACTCTGTTTTATTCTGTAGCCCCAGTCAGATATGCTAGTCATTCCTGTTTGTGGAGCTGTCCAAGGAATCTAATCTTAACAAGGAGGCTCCAAAGCCCAATTCCTTTTGCGCAACTGTGGAAAGCTACCAGTCCTTACAGTCAGTCGTGGGTATAATCAAGATCACCTGCCTACTGCCCAGAACTGTGTTTTCTCTTTGCCCTCCTTCCCTCTGAAGGATTCATCTCCCCTGTGCAGTACAGTGCCATGCACAGGCACACAGGCTACCTGGATGAGCCAGCTCAGCCTAGGGAGAGTGTCTAACTGTGTGTTGTTTCCCTTCTTTGCTTGCAGAGCACATGGCCCAGACGCAGTATGACAGCTGGCCTCATTCCTACGTCTCGCAGGGCATGTATTGCTTAGGTTCATCTGATGCCTGGGAGGCCAGTGACCAGTCCCTCATCGCCTCCCCAGCAACTGGCTCCTATCTAGGCCAGAATTTTGATGAGTCCCAGACAAACCTTCAGGAAAGCATTTTGCTTCAGAGCAGCTTTCTCCAGCAGCAACAGCTGCAGCAGCAGCGGCAGGAGCAGAACTTCATCCAGAGCACGGGGCTGGTCCACGTGTGGCCCCTGCAGACTGCTCAGAGTGGGGGTGGAGCTGAGTCCAGCACGTACATGGAGGACCACATTGAGGATGAAGGGAACCCACGGCTGGAGAAGGCTCCCCTCCTAAACAAGAAGCCCTCTCCAGAGGAGGATGATGCAGTGTGCCGGGACCTGGAATCTTTGTCTCCTCGAGAGGAGATGGAACATGCTGCACTGAGCCGCAAAGTCTCAGATGTCACCTCCTCTGGGGTGCAGTCCTTTGATGAGGAAGAGGGAGAAACAAACAACTGATGATTTCTGTGAAGTTCTCATCATTGCTGAACAAAGAGAGGGGTGGCAAGGAATGCAATTACAGGGATTCTTCTCTCCAGCTCCTCATATTTCCAAGCTGACACACCTTCCATTCCTGACATTTAGTTATTTTTTTAAACGAGGAAAATCTCAATGTGATTGACACATAAAAACCTTTACTTCCCGACCCCCATGGACACATATTTTGGATTTTCATTGCTCTGGGCAACATGTGATGTGCTTGGAGAGATCTGGATTGGTAAATAATTTCTAAATCTTTTTAATACAAAGTCTTGGCTGTGGATACCAACTCCTCTGGTACTGGGGATGTGGCTGGTGAGACAGGCTTGGTATAGGGAGCAGCTTTGTGGCTAAAATTCATATTGGCAGAATGGATGTTGCTCCATGGACATGGCCCCCTTTGATAGAATATATGTATATAAACTGGTTTAAAATGAAGATGTGGCTTTGCAAATCTAGATTGCACTGGTATTGTGATTGTGGCTGATGCAGAGGATCAGGCCTTGTTCGATGCAGACCGTACTGAGATGAAAGATGTGCTATGTAACAGATCCTCAGTAGCACCTTGATACAAAGTTGTAGGTCTGATGGATGCCAACTGTGCTCCGTGGGCTGGACTGTGCTGCCAGTGTGGCTCTGTGGGCATGACTCTGCTGTGGCATGGAAGAAAGGATGTAGATACGAATCTAACCCTGCTCTAAGATACTCATGCTTTGATCTCTTTCATCTATTTGTTTCTCTCTTTGACATTTCTACCTTCCCAGGAGCTGGCAAGAGTGCTGTGTCCTTTTGGCAGTGGGCACTGGAAGCCAGTGGAAAGGACATTTTCAGCTACGGAGGCAGTCATAAAAAGCTGACTCTTGCAGGAGGCATGAGAACATGTCCATCTTGGTGCTGCTGCTGTGTCCTTGTGTCTTTTCCTTGCCAGCAGAATGGGAAGACCCAGAGAGTAGGCAGCAGATCCAGGAACAGTGTGTACAGCTATGAGATCACAGATATCTAGTTTACATTAGAGTTTTCGGTTTTTGCACTTTTTTTTAAACCTTTTTATATGCTGGATAAGTGTTCGTAACAAAGCAGTTAGTAATGGGAAAAGCCTGTACTCCAGTCATGACTTAACAGAAATACTGCACCTTTCCCATTTCTGCCACTCCTGCAGTGCCAAATACAGCTGGAGGAAAAAGGGTGAGAGGAAGTTTTCTCTTCTCCTATTTGTCTTCTTCTTCTTCCTGCCTATGTTTTCTTCTTTTGTTTTCCTATCCCCAAGCAGTGTAAATAATGCTCAGTACTTGGTCTGTTTGTTTTTCTCTCCCATCTCTTTTTCAGGTGTGGAGAGAGCTAATTTTAGGAGCTTTTCCTATTTGTACGGGTTATATATTTTTGTTTAAAAAAACCATGATTCTCTGATTAGGGGGAATTTGGTCTCTTGCAATTCCTCTACATTTTTTTACAGACCTCCTTTTCGGAGGGAGAGGTTTTGAAAGGAAATAGTTTCCTTTCAGCTCTCACCAGAAAATAAACAGGGACAAAAGCAAAAATTGTATAAGGTTATTGATTTTGCTGGAGGACTGAACAGAACCAGCAGAGATTACCCAAGTGCTGAGTTTTAATTGCAAGACCTCTTGCAAGGAAGCATCAGCAAAACATGGGTGTAGATCAGGTGCTGGATTTGATGAGCTAGAGAAAGGAATTTGCCTGGACGCTGCCATACTGTTCCAGGAACAACTCTTTCTCACTTAATTCTGACTCATATTTGCTCTATTTAATTCATGATACATTTGTCTCTTCTTTGCTTCCTCTTCAGGCTTGGTGTGTTTTTTGGATGACAGGAGAGTGATACATGCTCCTTTCCTGCTTCAGGTTTAGTTCCTGCATATTTTCAGGGAAGAATGTCTAAGGAGAATAAAATGTGACCAAAGGAATATCATCAAGTCTCAGAGTTTAGACAGCTCCTGGCAAGCAAAGCAAATGTCCAGGAATTGTGAAAAGTACAATGGGACTCTCAGGAAGAACTTTACCCCATTCACCTTTTTCCCACTGACACAGGCAGCTGCATAAAGGGGGACTCCTTTTTCAATACCCAGGTCTTTCCTGCCAAGTCCACTTCATGCAGATCTGTCTTCCCTGTCCATTGCACCTCTAAATGAAAGACCTTAGGGATGTTTAAGTAAGACTGATAATTTGGTGTAGATAAGTGAGAAAACTGCTTTTGTGACCCATCTTTTTTTACCCATTTGCCTGGTCTTCCTTACATCTCTCTAAGGAGGTAGTTCTTCTCCTGAATGATGACCTCTCAATAGCTCTTCAAAGCTGTTTACACGTTCAGGTACTAACCTCCCCCAAGCAGCAGGGCTTGATAAAAAGGATCTCCTGTAGTTTTTGCAGAGCCACTGGTAGCTCATTGTCCTGAACTGGCTTGGCTCTAGCAGTGGAGCAGGGCCCAGGAAATCACACTAGCCAGAAAAGGGAAATGGGACAAGTGCCAAGAGCACCTCGGCAGATGAGTAAATGAGTAAATTTAAAGATAATTTGTTTTCTTTTTGAAAAGGTCTTCAGGGAAACAAAAATGATTGGGTGTGGTCCTCTGTGGGAGATTGGGGTAGCTTGTTGTTTCTTTCTCCAAACCATTTTGTTCCCATGTGCCTCTCCAGGACCAATCTGGATGTTTAGGGTAACTTTCAGAGTAGCTTCTAAATGATCCCTCTGTGTTGTTTACAGGGCTGGGACAAGTGGGTCAACTTATCCAGGGCTTCTTTTTCTTCAATATGGACATGTGGTACATTTACTAAGATGTCTGATTGATGTCTAAAACATATACCTTATCTCCATGGAAGGCAGTGACAGGGAATTATCTACATAGGGAAAAGTGTGAAAAAATTTACCTTACAGAAAATTCTGTGGAGTCCAATAGGAAGAGAAAACCTATCTGTAGATTCTTCTAGCCTCTGTGGAATTGGGATAGTTATACCCTGCTGTATAGTTCCATAACCTGCTGTCTAGAACCCTGTAGGTAGCCTCATTCTTTGTGAATACAGACTGATTTGAACACCACTCTCTGTAAAAACTTTCCGGCTTACTAAATTCTGTAAATTTTTTTTCATAAATATCTTTCTGTGAATAATAAAATTTCAGCCTTTTCCTGAAAGAAATAAAAAGGCTGTTTTCCATACTTCTCCACAATCCAAAAGAGCTGTTTGCAAGGAGTTCGACTAGAGAGAGCAGGTCTGCCTGTCCACACTTGCCACCCGAGTGAGCAGCCTGAGCTGAACTGGAGAGGCAGTTTGAATCTCTTTGAAAGTGGAAAATTGTTTGTATAATCTGGCCTGTTCTTATGTAACAGGCCTGTTGCCTGTGTGTATCCAATATCAGAGAGGGAGACTTGGAACCTACTGTACATTTCCCAGAAAAGCTGTTGTTATATAGGTACACCTATTCAAGCATATGGGAGGCACAGGTGCTCTGTGAGCGAAATTTGGCCTGCAGTCCCTTTATCCTGGTGAGAAGGGATGAGTTGGAGAGAGTCCAGCCAAATAGTCAGAGCCCAAATTGTGTTTGTGAGGCTGTAAATAAGAAGGAAAGGTAAGCTCAGTATTCCTGATCTGCAGTTACTAAGAAACTGAGCTCTGCTGTTTGTTTCCACAAACCCTCTATAAAGCAAAGCTACACGACAGAAAGTTTTGGATATTCTTGAAGTAGTGGAGGTAGAAGATTCCCATCTTTCGCCCAGGCCGTTGTCTTAAGTAGGAACTTGTTGAAATTACTGCGCTAAACGTGAAAGAAGGCTTAAACAGAAGTAACTCTAGTTTAAAATCTTGCACTGCAAGAAAATTCTCTCATGTTCCTTTTCCCATGATTGCTCATAACTGATCAGTTATGCTATTTCATAAGTTTTTCTTTTATATAAATCCGAAGCTTTCTTTACAAGCATTCTGGGTTCTCTTCAATTCCATTACCTCAGGCTCTGGGACAGACAACTTAATCTGCTTCTTTCGGTCTCTGTGCCTCTAAATCATCATCTTCTTTTGGAAAGCTGCTGACGAGTCATCCACTTGCTTTCCCCCTTAAAAAACTGTAACATCACTTTTCAGGATGGGCTGGCAGCAGGGAACAGAGTTTAGCCAATACTTCTAAGCTGAACCAGTGGTGAGCTGCTTTGGAGGAGGAGGAACTCTGCTCTGACCATGCTCACCTCCCACAGCCCTTGGGCAGATGCTGATGCATAGTTGACCCACACCAAGCCAGGGACTTTCACCCTGCTATAAAAGTGAAGAGCCAAGAGCTGTGAGCAGAGGGAGAGAGACTACTGTTCTCAGCAGCTGGCCTTCCTTTATATCAGGTTAGAGAAACTGGGGAGGTGCACTTTGAAATGGCATCTTTGTGATGAGTTTAAACTGCTCAAAGGCACTGTCCTGCCTCCTCTGTTCTACCACCATCAGCTCTGTACTTGTAGTGCCTAAAAAGCACCAGCACTAACACTCATTTGGCTGCTCAGGAAGTGGCCCCATTGAAAACTAACCCAATACCCTACCTAAATAAAGATTTCAGTGGAATGAGCTCTTCGTATTGCTTCTCTTGGTGAGGCAGGCATCACTGAGGACTGGTGAAACGTGTAGGTGGTCATGTGGAAGACTGGTTGCAGATGCAACTTCAGTTGGCTTAAGCTGATTGTGATACATCTGTGTGAAAAGAATAAGCCCCACTGGGGTACCAGGAAGGACATATTCCCCATTTTCTTCCTTAGTGTTTTCCTTGGAATTTCTAATATACTCTTCCTTGATTTGGTCTTTGTTATTTATGCCCTCACTTCCCTTCCACAGGCCCCTTTGAGGTAAACCCTGGAAACTGGGCAGGAGGACATGAGTAATTTGATATATGCATGAAATTAATAAAACTAACATGCACAAATTGTGTATGCACTCAGTGATTACACTCCGTGGCAGCTAAAGATACTGGTAAGTCTTATCCTGTAATTGCAAGATGGGAGACTTGTTTGAGAGTGAAGCATAGCTGCTGGAAGTGATGTTTGCCTCTGTTTTCAGGCCAGTTCCAGTCTAGCGTGAGATCCAGAAGAGTACTTCACACCTAGACAGAGTCTGTGCATGCTGTACTGGACAGCAACAATACAAATGTAGCCTCAGAGAAGAGAATTGGAGAACAAAACTCATCTCTTTGTTTGACAGACGTAGGAGATGTGGCGGTGTGGCAATATAGCGTGCGATAGTACAGGCTTGTGGATAACTCTGTGTGCCAGAGAGGGAAAGACATGGAGAGAAAGGCTTGGAAAAAGGTCAAGAAAAGCTTGATGTCTTTTGTTTATGCAACACAGGTAAGAAGCTTCATGGCAGACTCCTGGCAGAGTGGACTGAGGTGTAGAATTGCTATACAAGCTGTAGGTCCAGGATTGTTGCTTATGGTACTTCTTAGTCCAAGCCACACTTCTATTTTTTTTTTTTTTCAAGACAGTGAAAGGAAAGGGACTTCCCTGAATTTGGGTACCTGCTAGCTTCCTTTTCATTGTCTTCAAAATCAGGTCACAGTGTACTTAGTTCTTCAGGGAAATCATATGAGAAATACACCAAATACACCAAATACACCGAATAAGAACTTACTCCTTGCCCAAATGAAGTTAATGTGAGTTCTGATCTCACTGGAAACCCAAAATATCTAAATTCAGCTTAGTTTGCCTTAACTGCTGTATTGATAATTGCCTAGAAGGAGAAGCAAACTCAGATAATCTGTCTCTAGATGCTATAAAAAGCAGAGCAACATTGGCAAAGTCTAAGCTCTTTCTTCTAACTTCTCCCAGGTGAATTTTCCAGTGTTCCTTGTTCAGAGAACTCTGGCATATCTTTTTAACTAACTGCTTGACTTTTTCTAAGAGAAAAAAGGAAAAGAAAGGAAAGAAAAAAATGTATTACAATACAGAGATTATCAGCCTCTTACAACTAGAAAAATGTAAATAAGAAATACTTTTATCTTTGATTTTCCTCCTCTGTAGCAATCTGACAGGGAAAGATGCCATGGCTCAGGGAAAGGAAAAGTAAACAGGGAAAATGTGAGTAAAATAGTGCCTATTAGAACTAAATATATATGTAGGACAGCCTACAGTCATTAAAGCACAGTCTCAAATACTACTGCAAGCTGTAAAGTCCATTTCAGGTGCCTCTTTTGTACCATAGGCTTTTCCCAGGCTAAGTAGTAGTGAACCTGTGCAGAAGCAGAAGAGCTGGACTTCTGTGCCAGATCAGTGTCTATTCTCTGTCTCAGAATATCTCATGGAGCCTGGGGACACTGTGCTCTCTCAGCAGCACCAGGCACGAGGGTTTTTATGTTAACAAATGGACGTGGAAGGTCTGAACTTGGAAAATCAGGGTCTATTTACATCCTTGCACTGACATTTTTCCCCAGCATAGGCAGATCAAAATGGTCTTTTTTTTCTTGGAAATGAAGAGAAGCTCTATGATTGTCAGTGTTGGTCTGCACAAAAGAAGAGAAATATATGGTGCAGATACGCATTGTCGGAAGAGGAAAACTTTAGTCAGGCTGTGATTCTGAGAAAGAGGATGTTCACTAAAACTGTAAAGACTTGTTCAAGAATGTTCTTGGTGCAGATACCGCAGAATCACAGAATGGTTGGAAGGGACCTTAAAGATCATCAAGTCCAACCCCTCTGCCATGGGCAGGACTTACCTACTGATGTGTAATAGCTGTTGTCTTCTACGAGGAGAGGGGTTGCAGTGTTCTGTGGAAAGAATGCTCTTGCTAGGATCTTCCTCATCTCCTTCAGCTGGGGACATTTTAAATGCCCTCTGAAACCTAGTCTTGTTTTTGCTTTCCCATAAGGGATCAAATGTTCATGCTTGCAAGAAAAAAACATCTAAAAAGGCTTTTCTCCATTATGGAAACAAGTGCATCAGGATTTGCTTCTAATAAGATAAAGGCATGTAGTCCAGATTCATTGGCCTTCTGGATTTGTTTTCATTGGGCATGGAAATCTAGTCATGATTGGATTGGAGGCCAAAAGGTTAAGAACCCTCTTCCAGAGCTCTGCCATGTTCCCATGAGGCAAATGTAGGTGGACTTCCTTTCTTTTCAGATATTGCATGCTTGAGCAACACAGCAAGCCAGAAGCTCTTTTGCAGGTATATATTCTTGTTTGGCTTTAATTTTTTCTTTGATTTGTGGATGTTGTGCATGATTGGAGGTCTCTGGGAATCCCTACACTATAAAATTGGGACTCAAAAGTAATTTTACAGGGAACAGGATTTCTCTTGTTTCAGCTCTTTTCAGATGCGGGTGGGTACAGGCAGAGGATTTGGGACGTACAAGGGTGGTGGATGAGAGTCTCAGGGGTGGCATGCAGAATGAATTCCTGAAGCATGTGTAAAAATAACTAAAGGCTTGGATCTTCAAATGTGTTCACAGTATCTGAAACTACTTTAGCATAAGTGTATGGAACAACTGAGGTTGCAAAGCAATTTTCAGAGGCTTCCCCCAAGCCTGTAAATGTTTTCTGTAGTGGGGAGGCTGCATGGTGATTCTATGTATTCTTTCAAGCTAGTGTTTACAGAGGTGCATTGATTTTTTGGGGGAGAAAATACTGAATGGAAGTAAAACAAAAACGGAACGGGACTCACAGTTGAAAGCTTTCATCCTTACATTGTCCCACACTAGCCCTTAATACCTAAAATGAGTCTGATTTGCCTTTGGTCTTCCAGCTCCAAAACATGTTTGCCTGAAAATTTTTGTTGGATATACTTCGCATGTTTTGATAATGTGACTTACGAGCTAATGCTTCTACAGAGCTATGTATAAATACATACACGTGCAACCACCTACATACATGTGCACACATTGCACATAGACTTAGAGAACTATATGGCACTACACACCTCCATGCCTGTATGTGGCAGCAACCACAGTAAAGGAGGGGAGGTAGCTCAAAATAGCATGTACAGTCCTTTATGGAGTTGTTATTAAACAGAATGTGGTCTTGCTGTTCTGGCTGGTGGAAGTGTTTTATTTCTCTGGGACTGGTTCCAGGGGAGTTGCGTCTGAGGAAGGAGGATCCTAGGAAGAGGGGGTGGGTTTCAAGGAGATAGTCTGATGGAGCATGTTGGAAGGGACCCATGGTGGCTTGGAGAAGCACCCCAGAGTAGGAAATACCTGATTTCTCATTAAGAAAGGACATCACATGTTTGACTATACAGGGCTAAAATCTGATGTGCATCTGTGACTACCAGGACATGAATCCCGGGCCAGATTTGAGGATAGAAAGTATCACATCAACAGAATTCTCTAGTTTAGCACAGAGTGAGTTTTTCTGTTCTACTGAATAAGCATTTTCCAGGGGATACATGCAAGTTTTGTTCCAGTACTGGTGAGATGCAGACACATCTGGCACAGAGTTGGACAGGAATTTCACAACAGCCTGTTAGGACAGGACACAGAAAGGGATCTGATGCTTAGTTTGTAAAAGGCACTGACATTGGGTAGCACGACTCTGGGTTTACATTTCAGTTTTAAATGCTTCTCAGCCTGCTGTCCTCATAGCAGATTGGGGAATTGGTCGACCCAGAGGGAAAGAAACATCTCTGCACTTCCAACATTGTTGTATCATCTGTTTCTGATGTAGGATATTAAGCAAGTCCAGTAGCTATTTGTTTGCCATATGAGACTTAAATTCTAGCCGTAAAAGATATTATTTTCTTGTCAAGGTACTTGTGTTTCTCAAACTCTGGTTCTTCCAGGACCTAAGTAATGTCTCTTGTCCTTCTTTAGGCATAGTATATTTTACAACCAGGGCTATTTGACTGATCTCTGCTTTCTGTGTTCTATTTGAAGTTAATTTGCTTCTTTCCAGTTTATCTGCTTTTGCTACTGAATAGATTGCCACTCACCACTCGGTATGTATGTCTGCATAACTATGTTCATATAATTAATTGTGACTTGCATAAGACACACTTACTTAACTCCTTTAGGTTTTTTGTTTGGTTGTTTTTTGAGGTTTCTTTTAATTTTATTTTTGTCAGTCCTTGTAAGTCCCCCCTGTACACTCTCCTGGTTTTGTGTGTGGTTTTTGGTTTTGGGGTTTTTTGATTGTTGAGTACTGGTTTTTGTTGTTGGTTTTGGGAGAGGGGTTTGGTTTTTTGGTGGGGTTTTTTATGTTTAGGGTTTTAGGGTTTTTTGTGGCTTTTTGGGGTTTTTTTTTTGTTTGTTTGTTCTGTTTTTTGTTATTGTTGTGGTTTTTTTCCCAAATGCTCTCTAAACTGTCTCTGCTTTCTTTTTGAAATGTAGTCTGTCAAATGAAATCAGTTGTTCCACATACGTTTAAGACTTGAGTCCCAGGAAAACAAAATGCTTCTGGTCCTGGAAGTCATACCTCTGCGTAGGGAAAGCATCTTTTTTTCTTCATTTCACATTATGCTGCAAAGGTGGTGTGCAGCTGCTGAGTGCTTCACCTAAGAGAACTCCTTTGTCATCATACTAGGCTAGTCTTACCCCTCAGTTAAGTTCATCTCCACCAGTTCTAGCTGCTTAGCCCCAGCATGAGCCTCATTCTATGGTAGCTGCCTGAGGCTCTCATCTCCACTTTCTGCTTATTTCTCTGTTTAGACTAGATGGCAAACCTGCCATATGTTTCTCTCATGTTACTGTTTTACAGTTTCTCATATGTTACTTCTGAGTGATTAATGAAAACATTAACTAAAAAGGGTGTAAGAGTGTTCTTGCTGCACACCTCACTAGATCTGAACTTTGCTAGCTGCAAGGGTATTTTCTACATGGTTCCTCAGACAGCTCCTATCTTCTGTGCCAGAGAAATTGCAAATTTGAGTTAAGCATAGGATTCTGTGACATGTTTGTTCATAATACAGCCATCTTAGCTCCCATTTCTTTTCACAGCCCGTTTGCTTAAGTGCACTGAAGAAGTCTGAGGGGGAAAGAAAAGTAGATTTTTTATTTTCTTTCAAATTAATTTCTCATAAACCTTCCATTATTGTCTTTTGCATTTGTTTCTGTGTGAAAAAACAGAAAAGCTTCTAACTTGAGTTTATGTGACTTTAATTCTGAATATATCTCAGTACACCTTGTAGCTTAGCCTTCCATTCTTCAAGCTGAGTAGCCATTCAGTACATAGTCAGGTACTAGCAGTGCTTTGATTGTTGTTCCTATAAAGCAGATAATTCACATTTTCATTTCTCTACATTCTGTTTCCTTTATGAATTTGCTACTGGACTTTTCCTCAACTGGACATAATCCTCCATATCAGGTGCCATCCTTCAAGCTGGCTAGATATGTTTCAGTAACTGGTTTTACTACACAGCCCAAGATGTGTGCACTAGCAGCACACTAAAAAGGCTGGGATGGGAGCAAATGCTCATTTGAAAGGCCAGTGCTTGAATTAGTAATAGCTTTGTGTGAGACTCTACCTCATTTAGTCATCCCACTAACCCCAGCAGTGTCCACAGCAGTGTCCTTAGTTGCTTGTCTTACCATGAGGCTGCACTGGGACTTGATGACATCCAGCAAGCTGACGGAGGGAGAGATGTAGCTCAAGGCACAGGAAACTGAGTTGGAGAGTTTTTTGCTACTGCACAGCAGTGATTTGACAGAGGTGGTGTTCGTGTCTGTGCATGAGTGCATGTGCACAGGGTTGTCTGTCCAGTGACACACAAGAATAGCCTGTGGCTCACAGTCAGGACTAGTTTAAGCTTGTCTCCCACAAACACAGCATTAAAAGGTTTTGCATCACATGTCTTAAGACCCCAACCCTAATGCTCAGGCATGGCTTTTATGTGTAAATTTTAATTATTGGTCTCTAGTGTTGAGTAAATTTTTAGGAGAGCTGTGTCCAGATACCTGCTTATGTGGCCATGAACAACTTAGTGTTTACTGTGACCGTATTTTTAATAGTGTGGTTTTAATTATAATATAATTA
>VZRX01009514.1:1261-22245 GCA_013398075.1 Notiomystis cincta | reverse complement strand
GTGGTTTTAATTATAATATAATTATAATTAAAATATAATTTTAATATAATCCCTTCCTGGATTTGGACTAATTTGGCAAAGAGGTATCTTTACTTGCTTAGCTGGTTATTACTGGTCTTGTAGTCTTTGGCCACAAAAGACACCGTTCTATACGGTGTTTGCATAACTTGGGAGAAGGGGATGTTATTTTTATGGACTCTGTCTCTCTGTTTCTGCCTGTACTAATTGTTTTTGTCCATATGCTTAGAAAACTAGAAATTTTTTGTCCCAAATAACTTGGCAGCCCAAAACATTACTTTGTTGAGGCAAATTTTTCTTGTTGTTCAGTAGTTCATTTCCATGCGTTTTCTCCTTTATTTGGCTCATGGCCAGATCTCTTAGCCTTTTCATACCTACCTAAAGCCCTACTTGTAGTCTTACCAACCTTGAGTCTTCCCTAATTTTTCAATTGTTTATATTGATGCATTTAAAAACAAGATTCTGCTTTCACCCTTAAGTGCCATGTGAAAGGAGGAGTTCAGTTTTTTGCTAGATTTGGATTTCTTATCTGAATGGGAAGGCCTCACAGCTGGGGATATTCTGGGGATATTTTGGCTTGAGGGGGTGTAGTGCGATAGCCTGAGAGGGCACAAACTGAAAGTTCCTGTGACAAAGGTAGGCTTAATATTATTTTACTGCACATTTTGCACCTATTATTGTACTTGGCATCGGATCAGTGAAGATTTTCTTGATAAGATGGAAGTGGAAACAACTTCAGCCTTTGCACACCATCTTTGCAAAGTGTTTTCTGTCCCATTCTGGCTCCCTGTGCATTTTCATATATGAATACAGGTGAGAAAATGCTGCAGATGAATGCTGCTTCTGTTCCATGGGTGGAGGCAATACTTGGCATGGATCTTGAGTAGTGTCTACAAGGAGCAGCAGTTGTTACACCCACCTTTCAGCTCCCCCAGAGAGCAATCCAGTTCCCCACAGTAACCCAGGGACAGTTGAAGGTGGTAGGAAAGGAGAGATACCTGTGTGTGCATGTATGGGCACATGTACCTTCTCTTGTAATCTCAAGCAATGAGCCTCAAGAAGCTTTCCAGATTAGCCAGTGTTTCCCTCCGAGTTCCCCAAGCCTCTCCATGTGCATAATTTTTGTTCCAGCTTCATCTCCCCCAGCTCACAGCCTGTCTGTCATGACTCACACACTTGCTGGCTTTGATTTAGACTCCCATCTGCTTTTGCAGCCAGTCACATCCCAGTTCTTCTGTAACACACTGTAGGAGAAGTGTGGGACTGGAGCAGAGCATATATCTGTATTCAGGAGAGAGGAGGGGGATGTGTACTGACTCCAGCCTCGAAGTTTCTCCTTGTCTCATCTGTCTCAGTGGAAGTGTGTGGTTAAGCTGTAAAATATAAGTCTGCACAGTAAGGCTGGGGATGACTTGGAGAAACTCATCCGTCCTGAGTGTGCTTGGACCCTCGGATCAGATTTGGTCGCAGTGTTGTTGCTCACTGAATATTTATGCATTTGTAAAAGGAATGTCCTTTCTCCTCTGCTTATATAAGGGACTATCACAGTTCCCTGAGAAAAAAAGAAGCAGTTGTTTTGCCTCTTTCCTGCAGGCAGCGGAAGGTGACACAAAGGTAGCAGGGAGGCTGTGCTGATGCCTGGCAGACACAAACGTGCCCCTCTGGTGGAGGCAAGCAGCTGCTGTGTGCAAGAGACCTGCTCTCAGATCACCAGTCTCCTTGCAAGGACAGAGTGGCTCCTAGAGGACAGAAGATCATTAAGGTAGGGAAAGGCTGTCCCCAGTTAGCTTATAAAGGGGGATCGTGTGCCAAAACCAGAACAGACCTGATGGGCTCTGAATTCCAGACAGCAGAAATAAATTTCTCTCTCTTCAAGAGACTAGCGAGGAAGATTTCCTTCTACTGGAGGCTTGTCACAGATTCTCCTATCCATAAGCATCATCAGAGAGGAATTGGTGCAAGGTCAATCCCTGGAATTAAAGCCAGGAGGGAATTTTCCTTTGGTGACTGGGTTAGAGGTAATGATATTTTTGACTTGCTCCTGAGACAGCGTATGGAAAAAATGTTAAAGTGAAACTGGTCACTCTTAAGTTTGATAATGCTTTACTAATATCAGGAAGGGGAATGAGAATACCCCAAGAATGCATTTTCAGAGCCTGAATTTCTTCTCCGTTGCCGAGAAGTGGAAACACATCTAATAGGCTGCTTGGTACCACATCAAAGTGCCATGAGACACCAAAAATATGGTAAAAAGAGATGTAGAGTGTTAGAAGAAGCTGCAGAATACACAGAATTTGGTTTTGCCTGTTTACTGAGAAAACCTCACAAGAGCGGTGAATTAAACAAACCATCATCATATCTTTGGATGCCAAGGTTTTGCATGCATGACACGAACTGACAAGATGTCTTTTTGCAAGATGCAGATCTGCTCCAGATTTAGAACTGGAATAGAGAGGGATGCTGCAGACAAGGGTTGAGGTCTCTGCTGTTAGTCACAAGAGAGACAAGCTGACAAAAGTGAGAGCTGGAATTCTCAGATCTGAGGTATGCAGAAATATGTGGAAAGTAGGCAGGGTAGAATTACCAGGAGAGTGAACAGGAGTTTTCAAAAAGAGACCTGTTTTCAAAGTGTAGAAAATCTGTCTTCCCTCTGCTGTATTTCTTGGCAGCCTGCTTAATTATTTCTTTTCTTGAGTTCTTATATTTTAAGACTATAACTGTGGAAAATTGTGAACAGCAATTCAGCAAGACAAACACAGTTATTTGAAATATAGGTACATATATGCTGTTTTACTCCTCTTCCCCCAGCACTGAGGATGCCCTCACTTAAAATTTTCCCATTCTGTTTTAAAATTCCAGAGATGATGGGAAAAGAAAGAAGCTTCTCTCCCTTACAGTATTTTCTAAAGCCTTGACTGAAGTCAAGACATGAGACATACTCCAAAAAATTTTCCTCCCATCTGTTTTTAGGGCATGGCTCAGCTGTAGGACAGAGGAGAAGCTCCTAACTGCATCCCCATCCAGGAAAATCCCAGAGTAAAAATTGAGAAAGGATAAAAATATTCTACATGGGAATGTTTGGGGGAGGCAGTGCAAGATAAGAGCCAGTGAAAAGGAGCTGCAGCAACATGGGCAGGGCGGCAGTCAGAAGTAGCACTATGCTTCTAGGCTGGAGGTCTGGCTATGTTACACTGCTGCGTGCAGGCCTGGTGTGACTGGAAGGGTGGCACCAGTGGCGAGTGAGAGCTGATCTTACTCCATCTTCCACGTGGCAGATTGACCCAGAGCATGCTGACTGTGTCCAGCAGTATCCCTGTTATGGTGCGTTCTGCTGTAGCAGAAGCCCGAGCATTGTAAGCCTGCACTCAGGCACCTTCCAGTCCACGTCTGGCACCTGCACACGCCCGAGCAGTCCAGCAGCCATACAGTCTGCACAGAGAGAAAGCAGCAGGAGAAAGCGTCTGTCTGATGTCCCTCCTCCCAGCTGAGTCATTCCTCTGTGGGGGTTGCAAAGAACATCCAAAAGCTTCTCTTTGAGGAGCAAACACAAGAAGACTGGCTCACTGAAGAGTGTGATGGACTACTACCCTCACACCAGCTATAAAGGAACATCCTCATCCTCATCTTCATCTTCATCCAGGTCAGTGGTATGTAGGTTTATGTCCTTGAGGATGTCTGAGATGTTTTCAGCAACTGGCCCTGTCAGCTCCATCTCTTCCAAGTCAGTATCCGTGGCGTAAGCGGAGCTGGGCACTTCCCCTTCTTCCTGTGAGTGTGAGGGCTGGGGGGAGTGCGAGCAGGGAGGCGGAGGGCTCTCAGTGCCCAAGTTTGCTGCTTGCTGTGCTGCCACTGCTCCATTGTCTTCCCTGCTCCACACCTGAGGGGCCTGCCCAACTTTACTGGTGGTGGAAGTCCGGTTGATGTCACGGAAACTGGCAAGGGGTGGTCGGAGACGAACCCCGGAGCGGGTGGAACCCTCTATTGCCTTCTGGAGCTGGCAAAAGAAAAATTCCAGAAAAAAAACATGAAAGGGAGGCTGGCCCAGTCCTACCCAGAAGTTCGTCTACTCCCCAGGGTAAAGGGATCACAAATAGAGTTACAGCTCTACCTCTGTGGAGATAGTCTTTTACATTGGTGATGTAATGAAAAATTCCATGGTAAATAACAAATTCCACACTTCTTTCAGAAACAGTAATAGCCACTCAGTTAAGAGTGCCTATTAAGCCTCAGTTAAGAGCCCTACACTCATGAAAAAGATGAACCTTCTAACATCCCTGTAAATAACACCTGCTGCCTCCTCTGAAACGCAGTCATCCATTCCTCTCCATGGCTTCCAAAGAGCTCAGAACTCAACATTGAAAATTTTATTTAATTGAAAATGTAGCACTTGCAGTTATATGTATTCCCAGCTGGAACTTGCAGCACCTATGAGTTACTGCAGTGATCCACAGGACACTTGCAGTTATTTAAGAGGAGGGTGAAGGATCTGTACTCACCTCTTCCAAAGCTAGCACTCCTCTCAGCTTCCCCATGCTGGTTACGTAGGCATGGCTGAGGCCCAGCAGTGAGAACAATGTGTGTGTCTAAGAGCAAAACCACAAAAGACCATTGCAGGGACTTTGGAAACTGGTAACACAGTTCTTTGTGCTAGAGCTGGGACTCAGGATGTAGAAATGGAAATCACAAGGACACAAAATTGTGCAGTTATCTCAGTGAGAAATTACATCTTCCCTTTTCCCCCTTTTGTATCTGTCAAATACTACTACCCTTTGCTCCTTCTGCTATGCAGCCATAGTTGGGAGTGTGTTGATGGTGGAGAGCGCATTCTCAAGGTCATTCTCATCCTGTGTCTGGTGGACATTCACATGCAACACCCTGTGTTGTGCATTTGGAGACCTGTGCAGATCCTGTTTCATTTTGGTGCTGGAAAATGAACTACCATATAGTAATATGTAAAGTCAAAAACTCCTTAGGTTATTTATTCCGGTGCTTTCCTTAACAATAGAGGATTTCTCTTTTCCTTTCCCAAAATATTTTCTGTGAAAACTTAAGCTTGTTGCTGCTTATGCAGTGCAGTGAGAACATTGAGAACAAGCTATTCCCTCCTTTTTAAAAGTCTCCTTTGAAAGGACAGATACCACACAGCTATCAGTCTTCTTTTCTTCAGCCTAAATATACCTCATTATTTTACTATTATTCACAGATCTGGCGCTCTAAAACTTTCCACATTCTCAGTGCTCATCTCTGGTGTATTTCTACCCTCCAAGTTCTTGAAGCTGAGCTTTAACTGGACTTCACCTGTGGCCTTACATGAAATCATTCTGTCACAGCTATTGTTTGACCTTTTTTTTTAGCATCATATGAAATACTGAATGTCATGTTCAAGTGTAAACTAGAAAAAAACTAATTTCTCAAGAGCAAGGCATTTTGCTCTAGTGTAAAAGAAAACCAGGCTGGTTGAATACAGTTTGGTCATGATAAATTGTAATACTCTGTCATTGTCAGTAGTCTCACATTTAGCTCTAACTGTGCATACTTCAGATAGTTTGATTATTTATTTCTAGGATTTTTTTTTTGTGTATCCAAGTTAAGCTGATTTGTCTGTTACTTCAGAGTTTCTTACTTGCTTTTTTGTATGACAGGTACGAAACTTTGCCCATGATCAGCCGTCAGGTATAATCTTTTGTAAGCTTATATTCTCAAATATAAATGCTAGTGGTTTTCAGATGACTTCATCTATCCCTTCAGAAGACTCATCTAAAATATATGCTCACCTGTTCTTGTTTTGTTTAAGGCTGAGCTCGTAACAGTAATTAATTAATTTAGTGCAAGGTCTACGCTGACCACTCACATTAAATGAGTATTGATAAAAGCATGCCCTGTGCACTTTTGCCTCAGTAGACTTCTTTCCCTTTCCACTGGGTGAAAGCCCAGTCCTATCTTCCTCCTGACATACAATGATTGCTTTAATCCCCAGTCATCCTATTGTGACTCTTGGTGTTGCATGGCCCAGCTTCCTCTTTCCTCATGCTTCAGTTCAGTGAAGAGCAGACTCCACACTCTGACAGAAAACACCCTGAGAAACCCAAGGTGCTCATTCCAGTGCTGCTGACAATGCTGACAGGGCAGAGTGTAAATCTCAGTGTAATGCCCCAGCAGCAAGGCACACAATGCTACTGTTAATGCAGCAGATTTTTTTGCCCAAAAGCTTTTTTAATAAACGGACTCAGACTTCTTATCACAGAGCCTTTCATTTTGCAGGAGATTGGAGGGACACACAGAAGATTACGGGAACAAGCTCACTTCTGTAGCTGGATGTGAAAGTGGCTGGTGATAGTAGTTGTAGGAGAAGACAAGGAGCAGAAATAAGTCATAGACTAGACTTGGAATGATAGAGTGGAGAAAAATGGTATATGCCTCAGGGACACTTCTGCACTCACCTTGTGCAGGGAAGTTCTCTCCACCAGTTGGAAAGGGGAGGGATCTACACGGCAGCTGTCGAAGCACACGTTCTTGTTCAGCTCCTCCTGTTCCCAAGCATCTATCTGACACAGGAAAGAAGAGGAATCACTCTTATAGCTACCTGCAGCATTGCTGTCTCGTGCACCCAATCTAGTCCCCTCCTCCTTTTAATGCTTCTTCTTTCCTATGTACATTGTTCATCTTGTCCGTTATATCTCATCCCTAAGGTTTCCCATGCCTTTCTTGCCAGACGTCAAGTCCCTGTAGAAACAGGGCAATTCAGAGATTTTCT
Organism: Notiomystis cincta; assembly: GCA_013398075.1. NCBI lineage: Eukaryota > Metazoa > Chordata > Aves > Passeriformes > Notiomystidae > Notiomystis > Notiomystis cincta. Next base: position 15,473 of record VZRX01009514.1, on the reverse strand, counting down.
GAGAAGACAGGGTTTTGCTTCTTCCTTCTTAAAGAGGGAGTAAACATCTTTAGCTTTCCTTTCTGAGTGCATCTTCCCTTTGTCGTTGCAAGATAATTGATCCTTTGTATACGAAATGAAAGAACATGGGCCCACAGAAGGATTTAGATGAGGGACACCTGTGAAGGTCTCTAGTCTAAAACCCTGCTGCAGCAGGGCTGACTGCAAAGCTAGAGCAGATTAGCCAGTCTTACCAGCACATCTAGCCAAACAATCTCTTCTCTTATGGATGAGACTTGCCCACTATGCCACTCCAAGAAGAAAATGGCTTTGGCTATGGCTTTATGTGGCAATCACTGAGGTTCCTGGATTATTGCAAGTGATAGGAAATGGGTAAAAGAAGCACTCACTTGACCTCACTCCCTTTTTCCACCTGGTCTTACCTCTTCTGGTGTCATTGTCTCAGTGACTTCCACTGGCTCCTGTAGGAGAAAACACTGTTCAGGACAGCCAAAGAACTCACAGTTTCACAGAGTACAGAAAGGGAAAATCTGCACAACCTCCTCGCCCCATGTGGTCCCCTTCTTGTTCCAAATAGTGTGTTACCAAATGCTTAGATTTTCTTTATACTCATCCATTATACACTGTACTCTGCCCTTGCTGTGCTTCCCTTACCAATGACAATTCACCAAGGAGTTCTGGTGGAGCAATTCAGGTGCCTAAACATGGCCATATAATAGTGATTTAGATGCTCTCAAGAGATCCCACATGGGGTCCAACCACTGCCCTGGAGGCGATGAGTCTCCCATAAGGTCTGTCTGTTATCCCCAAACCCTGTGCAGATGTGTCAGATAACCAAGGACATTTAACATGGCAAGAACCAAAAGCATTTTTTTAATTTTTCTCTATCTGTCCAAAACTGTTTGCCAAATGGAATAGAACTGCACTTCATTGCAGGTTAGCCAAAATATCATTCTTTTTTTTTTCACTGAGAAAAGATGCCCAAACTCAATCATGATAGTAGCCTGACACCTGACCACAGGTGACTCTTTAGGAAGATGCACACTCCTTTACAGTAATCACACCCTTTCTCCTTGAAGGAATGCTGTCAGAGTTCAGGACCATAATTGTGACCATGCTTCAGCCAAATGCTGAATGTCTCGAGTAGCAGTCTCTATTTCCATTGCATTCCCTTCCTTCTTCAAGGTACTACCAGGCTTTCTGTAGCCCTAACCTGGATGGTGCTCTCTGTTTCATGTGGACGGCTGCAATGGCACAAGAGTTGCTGGATCAGTTGCCTCAAACTCCTGAAGCTGCCTGAAGGATGAGAACAAACACATGGATAAGAGAGAAGAACAAGTGAGAGACAAAAATGCAAAGCCCCACACCTATCCCATCCTCTTACCCAAGGAAGGCTGGGAAATACTATGAGGTACTTGATAGAGCTGAGCCAGTCACAGTTTGTAAGGTGGTGTCTGGGACATTCCAAAATGAATATTCCCATGCAACAAAACATATCAACAAACTGGATGTGACAGGTGCCAAGGGGTGAGGAGTCCATGGGTTCTGCCAGCAGTGGAATGATGGGAATAGAGAAGACCAGAATTATACTCCCAGGCAGGGAGTTAGCAAAGAGGAGGAGACAGAGCCTGGTGCTGTTGTGAACAAGGCTGTGGAGGAAGTTTGGTCAGAAACAATGATAGCTGTGAGCCCAACTTAAAAAAAAAAAAAAAAAAGGCCTCAAAAATTCACTCCTGTTNGGTCTCATGAATTCACTCCTGTTCCTCTTGTCATTCCTGGATCACTCAGTTCTACCTTCACCTAAGATGTTTCACACACTGTCTTCATTTTTATATGTGGCTCTTTTTCTGCTTTGGTAAGATAGGTGGGTGGTTGTCCCACCACTCCACTGCTCTGGAAGCATAAAATGGATTTTTCTATGCCTTAGAGGTTTAGTTGTACATGAGGAGGTTGATGAACCAGAATGTGCTATGTGCTATATTAATGTAACATTTGGGTGCCTAAAAGCACGAGCTAAAGCCCTGTCCTCTGTACTAATTCTCAAGACTGGGCTACATCTCTCTGCTTACTCACTCTGCATATTTCAGGACATGTAAAGAATAAAACCAACCCACCATCAAATATGCATGATAAATGAATCAGAAATGAGCTATGAGTACAGTCTTGAAAGCAAAGCTAATACGGGCTGGGGTGTGATACAAAAGAACACAATACATCTGTGTTTGTCCATCACAATGATGCAGCTGAGTCAAAGAGATGCGTGTCCAAGGGAGGAGCCTTTCAATTTTGGAGATGGCTGAGCAACAGTCTAAGCTACTCAAAAACTTGGTGCAGATGCTTAGCTCTCAGGCTGCTTTCCCCAGGGAGATTCATTCATGTGGTGAAGGAGCCAGGAGATGGGACCCTTCTATGCAGACTCTACAGAAAATGTCCAAGGAGTTGTTTTTGGAAAGAATGGAGTGGGGAGTCAGAGAGAGACCATCCTTACTGGGCCTACTTTTGCCATGTTCTCTGAGGGATCATAACAGAATGTATTTCCAGGTACATTACACTGATGTTGAGGTGCACTAACAAAGTGTCTTTCACTCAGGAACAGCAGAGAAAGGTCCTTCTTTCAGTCTCTGGGAAACCAGCACCTCACACAGGCAGGTACACAGAGTTGGCATGAAAGCTTCCCCAGGCTGGCTAGGATGTGGTTAAGCCATGACAGAAGTTACCATACCTGGGTGTTGCTGGGGCTCCAAGGTTTCAGGCATTTGTTTAAGAGGACTTGTCGGGCCATTCAGCTCCTCTGGGTAACTGGGAGTGGGACTTGGGGGCTGAGGCAGCTGTTACGGAAAGGAGAGAAAATAAAGTCCACCTTAATGCCATTTATTTCTCAGCCTCCTCAAATGCCTAACTGCTTCTAAGTAGTCTCTGTGTTGCAGTCTGTCCACTTCTCTTCCTTACCTCTCCCTTCTCATCTGTATCCTCATCCTCATCAACGTAAGCAAAGGATTCGTGCTTCAGCTTTGGCAGGTTTGCCCAGGGTCCGCCATAGGGTGCCTCACTCAGCTGCTGCTGCGTCTCTCTGTTGAGGAGCCGTCGCCGCTCTGGGCTGATGTGTGTCTGCAGGAGAGCCTGCAGTTCTGATCGCTCCACAGACCCCAGGAGGATCATGGTCTCTGCACAGCACACAGCAGAAAAGCCATTAAGCCACTTCAAGGTTTCAAAGGTCCCCTTCCATGCATCACCCCTTCCTCTTTCCAGCCTCTTCCAAGTGCTTGGGCTTGTACTATCTAGAGCTGTACAAGAGTCACTGACCAGCCCTGTGGTGGCTCCTGGGCTGTGAGGAGGGAGCTCACCATCCTGAGCTGTGCCACCCCTCAGTTCCACAGCAGAGGCACGCTCTTGGCTCCTGCAGCATCCCATGAGGGCCCTGTTGTCACAGTTGGGGATACAGACTTCCTACACACCTCCCTTACATGCTGGATCTCCTTCACCACACCCACACTCTAGCTTACCTGTCTGGCCAGCTGAAACAGTCTTCTGCCCTACATCACCCACAGCAGGTGGTTTTTAGGGTTTACTTTTTTATGTGGTAGGTCACGCTGCCTGCTTTGCACCATGCAATTTGCAAGCTGGTTTCTCCAAGCTGAGACCGTCCTAAGGAAGGACCAGTTTCTCCACATTGCTTACCCGGCGAGTCCACCAAAGGCAAAGATTTCACTGTGGTGCTTTGGAGTACGGCTTGCAAGTCTCGGTATTTACAGTTGGAGGAAATAAATTTCACATCTTGCACCATAATATCCTCAACAAAGATATTGTATTTGCTGTGAATTTATGGATGGTAAGATGAAGAGTTAGCATATTAAAAATTTCAAGCAGATAAATTCCCTCAAGAAGTACATAAATGACCACTTCTTTAAAAAGTGCTCAAAATACAGCTGCCAAATAATCTTCAGTGAGAGTAACTAATCAGAGGATGTTCCAGTAGGATAGACACAAATTAACTGGATTTCCATTACAGTTGTATTCCACTTTGTTACGCCTCACCATAAAATACACACATGTATACCTATATGTATAGACTTTTATATACATATATAGGTTTTTATATACATACATTGTATATGATATATACTAGAGAGAGGAAGATAAATATAGGAATGACTGAATTTACCTTCAAGCAAAATATCCAAATAAAGTATTTCAAACATTTTCTGGGAAAAAATATCCAAACCCCACTGAATTTAGATAAATGAGACTCCTGATTTCTGAATTTTTAAGCTGAAGCAATTTGGAAATAATACAAATACAATACAAACATTGCAGGTCATTCAAACTTGTGCTTTCAGTGAAAAAAAGGACTTTTCTCCATTTTTGTGTGTGAAACCTAATTCTACTCCAACACTTTTTTTTCTTACTGCAGGCCTATTCTGCCTTCCTAATTCCTTTGTAGTACCGAACTCTTTTCATAACCTTTTATTCCCGTGTGGTCTTAACCCTCTCCTGCTGTATTTCCTTGCCACTCGCCATCCCCAGCTCTCTTTTGCTACTGTACCTTATGTGGTTCCAGCCCAGGTCTGGTAGGTAGGGCAACTTCTTCACCTGGATGATGCTGTCGTAGAGGCTGGGCTGCAAACTCTGGGCCACCATGTTGGCCAGAATGACAGCCACCATCATGGGCAGGATGTGGGAGATCTGGCCCGTCAGCTCAAAGCAGATCACAGCAGTGGAGACGGTGTGGCTTACGGCTCCTGTCAAAGCTGCTGCACCTTTCCCAAGTAGGAGGAGGAACAGGGAGAGAAGACTGTCATATAGAAACAGCGTGTCATGCCAACCAGGAAAATTACAGCAGTGAGGCCAGGTGAAGAAAAAGGAAGGCATGGAGGCTCACCAATGACAGCATACCCTCCAGGTAAGATTTGATAAAGAATATCATCAAAGAGGATCCCGTTGGGGAAAAGCGATGCCATGATTTCCCCAATGAGACGTCCAAATGCAGCACCTGCAAAATACCCCGACAGTTATGGAATTAACATTTAAGGAACTGGACAATCGCGTGGATATTTTGTAACAGAAACAAAGCCCAAAGTTACGTTAAAATGACACTGGGGACTGAAGAGTAGTTCTCAGTTATAAAATACAGAAGCTAGACTCCAAGAGGGAAAAAGGGGTACTAAGATAGGTAAATATAGTTGACCCCTCATTCATTCACTTAGGCACACCAGGCACAGCAGTACCTGTGATTCCCAGGATGGAGGACATAATTCCAGACTGTATGCAGTGTCAGCCCAGATCACAGCTGAGGCCCTTTAGACTCTCATTCTGTGAATGTCCAGACATTAGAATCACAGCTTACAGAAAAGTTTAGGTGGGAAGAGACTTCTGGAGGTCTTGTTCTCTCCCCTGCTCAGAAAAGGGCTAATTTCAAAGTGAGATGGAGTCATCCATATCTTGCTTAGACAGGTTTTACAAGACTGCAAAGATGTCTTGGATTGGTGGACACAAAATGGCACAATATCCCTGAACTGTGTCCAAAATGCTGAATGCATAGAAACAAACAATTTCTTTGCATTGCTCTCTAGCTCTTTTCCTAATACAGCCTTGATGGTGTTAGCCTTCATCACTGCAAGGATATGGTACTGCCTCATGTTCACTTGCTGCCTGCCAGAACTCAGAGGTCCTTAGAGCACCATATTTCATATGAGAGTTGTGTGCACTTAATGCTGTATAGTTCAGTCTAACACAGCCTCTCTTTCTTAAAGAAGTCAATAAACTTTTTATGTTATCACATTTCAGTCAGAAGAAATGAGTAAGGGGTAGATTACATTGCAGGTACTGGTTTTGAGGTTATCTTTTCTGGCTGGTTTTCAGGGGTGAAAGGAGCAACTACTATTAAGTGTAGGATGAAAATTTCTCTGTAAGTGAAGAGGCATGGAGATTAGAAGGCCATGGCTCAGCATGTCTCCCCAAGTGTGGCTTTCCTTATTAAAAGGGTAGGGATTTCCTACTCAGCATTTGGCTTCGGGAGGTTGGGGAAATGTCAAAAGCAGAGACCCAGAGGCTGGTCTATGGACTGCTAATCAGGTTGTCGTAGGAATCAGGTGGTGGCTCCTCATACACCAGATGAACTCTGCTGGGTGAGTAGGCAGTGTCTGTCCTCTTCTCTTCACCTGTCAGGTGGATATGCTACAACACAGAATTGAAACTTACCTAATACGAAAACAGGCATGAAGCCTCCACAGGGGATTGGCATCGTGGTGGCAATAACAGCCATGCAGAACTAGAACAGAGGCAGAGGGAGCAGTTGTTACTGAGCAGCAATAGCATTTCTTGCTGCCCAGCCTGGCTACAGAGACCAGAAAGCTGTTGAGGTGTAGTATTGCTAACTAAGCTCTGTCTTTGCAGTGCCAAACACAGCTGAAAACAGTCTATATTGCAGTGGAGAATCAGGCCAAGCCTTTGCCCAGAGTCAAAACAGCAGTTTTTGTTTATGTGGTCTGTCCTAATGCTGAATATATCCAGAATAAAATCAACTGCTCTGAGCAGTTAGCTAGTGAGTAGAGAAGGCCTTCAGTTTGTAGGAAAATGCTAGTGAATTTAGTGACTGAGGATACAGCTCCTCCAAAGGCAAAGAGGTGGACTTGGGACAGATACGCCATGGAATCCACCCCTCTTAACTTCAAGAAAACGAGACCTTTTCTGCTTGGTACACTGCAATAAGAATTATCACAGAAGGAGAACCCTTAACTACCTGTCAGAAATTTGGTAGAGTTTTCTTTTACATTAGGTGGAAGCTGTTGTGTCAATCACTCATTGATAGCTGTTCTTCATCTACTGAAATGTTCAACTGACATTACAAGGTGGCCTCAGCTCTCCTGCTCCTTTGCATTAAATAAATAAATAAATAAATAAATAAATAAATAGCATTTATTCTATGACATTTATATATATATATATATGATATATATATATATATGATGTTTTCTTCTTTCAAATGTCTTTTTTTTTTCTCTGTCCTGCGTCAAGTACACAGCTGATCCTTTCAGAGGCTGAACAGTTGCAACTCCCACAGACCATGTCAGCTCGGAATTTTTAATCTGCTCTTGCTTTCTGGGAAGTGGGCAAAACTGTTTCCAGCTGCATTTCTACATCAAGTTGCAGTACTGCTAACAAGCCCTTGTCCTCACACAACTATAGGTTCCTATTTGTCTCCATCTGAACTCAGGAATATCAAATAGACTGTATCAGACTTCATTTAGATCAAACATAAATTATCTATGAGCTTTTTAGTCGAGTATTTGCTTTTGTGGAACTTGAGAAATCTTTCCTGATTTAGTCCTCCCCACCAGCTACTATACAGTGGATTCCAAAGGTCATTCACCAGGATGCATGAGGAAGATGGACCTAGGGAGCAGAAAAGGAGGCCGCTAAATTAAGGAAACTATTCCCTAATAATTTTGGTAATTCAGGGTGGACAAACATTGCATCAAAAGATGTAGGAATCCATTGCAGCTGTAGTGCTTCATTCAATACCCAGAAGCTCATCATTGGCACTTCACAAACTGCCTTGCAAAAGGGCAAGAACATTCAGTCTGAGCAGAGAAGGGTTACGGGGAGCTGGACTTCCTACCTTCACGAGGAAGAAGAGCAGGATGATGACTAAGACACTGACTTTAGGATGGATCCAGGCAGCAGATTTCCCTAGGATCTGGGTGTCCCCAGTGTGTTTGATCCAGGTATAGTTATCAAAGAGAGTACTGATGGCTTCCCGTGGCATCAACTAAACAGCAAAAACACAGGTATGAGTCATGAGATTAGATGGAGTAAATATTCTATCTCTGTTACAAGGAAGCAGAGGAGATTTTTACTATGGTAATTCATGACTATGAGACTTAATTCACATTTTTAATCTTTGGGAATAGAGACAGAACTTTACTCAAACATGTGAAAAGATAACTACTTTTACACATGGGGTAACATGTTCCTTATTATTTGCTTAGAAGAGTGGACCTTTAAAAATTTTTCCATGAAGAAGGTAGCAGAGATCAAACTGTGCCTCCTCAGTCCAAACTCCTCCTGTATCGTTCTCTTTTCCATGACACAAGGTTATTGGGGCAGAGGATAAGGGGATAATGTTCCACAGAACTGTGCAGAATTGGTCATACACTTTCAAGTCTCACCTCTCCTGCCATGAACTGCCCAAATCCATGAGGAAATGTCACAGAGGCTATACAGAAGGTTATAACAGCAGGGTATATCAGTCGGCTGTAAGGAAAGAAAAAGTAATTACAACGTGGCCTCACATTCAGTTCTTGTAGCACCATCACTTCAGGACCAGGAATGGTGTCTCTGTGAAGCCTTCTCTGTATTTGTATCCATTGCTTTGGAGTGCTGTTACTGGCAGTTTAATGCCCTGCTCCACTGATCATCATAATTCATGGAATTCACCTGTCAGCAAATTAATATAATGGGAGGGATGGAGGAAGAGAGGGATGAACAACATGCACAAACTTGGATATGTGGGGGGAATGTGTATTTGCAGTGATGTGTTGACTTATTGTCAAAAGCCACTTCTTTCCCCATTTGTCCTGACATCTGACATTGCTTCTTCACCCTCCATGCAATATATCCTGTCCCAGTGGATTTAAATGCAGGGTTTTTTCATATCTTTCTGCAGGCACCCCCTGTTGCATTAATTCTTATGGGGAAAACGGCTTCTCTTTCTATTGAATTGCTGACTGTCACAATTTTGTGGAAGGTGTCCTTTGTAGCCAGTGGGTCTGGCAGTGCCAGGCCAGTGGGGCACAGCTGGGCAGAGGCTGAAGCCATCTGTGTTTTCCTACTGCTATGTCCAGTCCCAGGATGGGTGTCTGGGTAAACTTGACACTTTACAAACACTAAGACAACATGAGCCTAAACTTCTTCCACATGCTGGTCTGTCATGTGTCATGTGTCCCTTGGCAGGTTTACTGTTTCCTACAGGAAGTGTTGGCTGAGATTTAGGAAGACAAAATATATCCTTTAATTTGTTTCAGTCTAAGGACCTAAACATATCTGAGAAATCAGTGAAAAGTAAATTCCCGCTTTTCAGGCTTTGCTTCACTTCTCTATTAAATTGATTTGATAGCCCTGCTGCTGCTTGTGGGTAAGGGTACATGATGAAGAAAGACAATTTTTCTTCTACATAAGAAAGTAAGTTAGTTTGAACTTCTGTTTATCTAGTGGTTTTCTTATGCTCAGGTCTGCAACTTGATAAGAAATAAGGTCCTCCATGCCTCTCAACTTAAAAAATTCTTATAGCGTCAGATCTTTTTCTGTGAAGAGACTGCAGACATTTACAGCTAGCCACCATTTCTTGCTCAGGTTATAAACTTTGGAGGTTAGGACTTTATTAGAGAGGGGAAAACAGTATCTCCAAGTGTCTTGTAAAAACTTAATTGTCAAGACTTTTATTTTCTTTTGCATTTCTCGTCCATGCTGCATATCACACCATTTGGTTACTATCAGTTTCAGCTTTTGGTTCATAAGTATGCAGCACATTCCTTACATTTTTGCCAACACTTTGATTAAAAAACAAATATATATATAAAAACCATAGTTAGATTTCAGCTGTATTTAATTTTCCTGAAATATAAATGATGTTGAATTTTTCACAGATCCTAAAAAACCCAAACAAAACCAGCATGATTTTAAGAAGCATGATCATTGACTTTCTAATTAAAAACATTTTCTGTCCAAAGAATAGTTTCCCTTGTCCTCTTAACAAATTTTGCAGAATATCCTTTCTAAATCAAGAAGCCATTTGAAACTATTGAGGCTGATCAAAAAGAAAATACAATGCAGGAAAAAATTCTCTTGATGGTTGCAGAGATCATACTCTCATAGGAGCAGTTGCTCATATTTTTACTATCTTACACGTGAAATAGTTCTTCCATCTCCCAGAAAGCATTTGCTACTATCCAATACCAGTAGGGTGTAAGAATATGGTCCCTAAAGAGAATATCTTCACAGGCACTCACTATTTGGTGAGAAACTGGCTCAGAGCTTTATGACGTCGTATGCCCAGGACCACTTGGCGGTTGAGATAAACAAAAAAGGCTCCAAAGAATCCAGAACATATGCTAAAATGGAGAAAAAGAAATAAAATCATGCCAAACAACAGATAATACACAAACCATCAACCAAGAAAATGAGTTTAAGTGGTTTCATCTTCAGCTGTTTGTGAAGTCTTTTAAGTGCCGCCTAGAGGGTTACTCCTCCAGCAACTCATTTGAAGATATTGACTCCCTGATGAAAAGGGAGAAATTATTTTGGACCTCTTTGTCATACACACTACCATTTTACCAATTGTCTCTTGCTGAGAGGGGGAAATCCCATCTATAAAAATCTATTAAAAGATCTATAAAAAGAGACTGACAGTTCTCGGTGGGGGCTCATGAAGAACAACTGGGCAAATCAGAACTTAAACATCAGGTTGGAACAGAAAATAGTAAAAATGAAGGGAGTTTTAAGTCTGATTCAGTAAAATTATATGCCCACAACTAATTCTAATAGTAATAGGAACTCTTGTGTCTAAAGCAAAGTATATCATCTCTATGATCCTAATCACTTAGGCTTATGTTCCTTTTCTCAACAAAGTAAGAAAAAAAGTGTAGTTGTCTAAGAATTGGTGTGATCCTTAGGCTCTGTAACTTAATGAGACTTGGATAAATAGGGCCTAATTCTCGAATGTGAAATAAAAAAATAAGAGAGAAAAAAGACTGCATTGGTAAAGGGAAGCCTTATTTTATGTGGCAAGTAATTAACCCACATAATTCTGAGGATAAATGGTTAATATTTTCATTCTATTAATTTCTAAAATTAATGGACTTTTGCTTTTTTATATGTTATGTGTGCTTTTGCCAAATCTCATTCAATGATTAATTTAGTATACTTAAAATATTGTATGTTGAAAATAATTCTGCTTTATTGTTTAAAAATTGCATTGAAACATGTTTAAACTAAATATAAAGCTTTTCACAGACAAACATGTCCAATGAATTACTCTTAAATATTTTAAGTCGGCACTGATTAGAACAATGTTTAAAATAGAGCAGTCCCTTAGGCAATATAAGTCTAAAGACTGCACAGTGAACTGAATTGCTCTGTAATACTTTATATTAAAATATAAATCTCTCCATGCATGTCTATCAATTTATCAATAAACTGGAAGTGCTCCTCCTGTATAGATTATGCAAATTAACATTTGCTGACACAGAAAATCAAGATCTACTTGTTGACAGTGCTTGTCCTACCTGAAAGTGAAGAAATATGTTGGGTAGAAAGAGAGTTCGACTTTGAGACAATGTTAAGAGAGTTTGAAGTATTCCAAGTTGGCATCAGGACTTTGTCCAAGACTATCCACACCTTTAGGGTTGTTTTTTACTTTAAATACCACGTTGGACACACAGGCATTTGAAAGTATTTTGCAGTTGTCTTATATTTCTTTCCTAGCCTATGTGCAGTGCTGAAAAAAGCCAGCTCTGTCAACCCTATCAATTATGTCCAAAACATGGTGACAAGAAGTTTTGCATTCTAACAACCAGCTGGAAATCACAATGATTATATTTTTCCTTGCCAATCAAAACCAATAGATTCCCCCAAGTTCATTAGGCAAGTCTCTTTAAGGGGAAGAACAAAGTGAATACATGTTACTAGCAAAAGCTCCTGTGTATTTATAGGTGTTTCAATATACCTGATGTCTTCAAAAAATCCCACTTGAGTTCATATTCAAGTAAATTAATAGGAGGGCAGTCTACTAAAAGAAGCTGGAAAACCTCAAATATATTTCTGGTCTTGGTTGGAGGTCTTGCAAAGGAATATGTTCACAACAGCAGCACAGGTGTTTCTTCCATGTATTCCTTTCATTACTGCTCTGCAGTGATTTCCCTGGAGCCTCTCTCAAGCTCTAACCAACGATGTTTCCTCACAGTAATTCCAAACTCATCTTTTCTCTAGTATTTCCCAATTTTCATTTTTCTTAAGTTCATTCTTTCATTTCCTCCAAATTAACCATTGCTCCCACTGAATCCAATTACGGTTGGTTACCCGTGTCACCATGTTGGGTACACAAACCTCTCTCAAAAAGGATAATCATCCTTTGTGAAAAGGAAACTTCAGGATAAACCTTTTGTTCCATCTTTGTCATGTGAAAAGACCATGCTTGTTGGATCAATTAATTTTGGAATAATGTCAAAACATTTAAAGGGCCAATCCAGTAAATCTAAATCCAGAACTTTGACCAAGTTAGATTTACATTTTTTTTCCCTCCGAGCTTAATTTCTGAAAAAAGATCTATGGAAAGGAAATGACAAACACCTTAATAACACCCATATTTCTTTCCTTAGCCATTGTGGTACATGAGCACCATTTCTGAACAATTCCAACTAATAGAAGCTGTATTTGTGACAACCAAAGTGACTAAAAGTGGCGCATGTAACTTTTTGGCAGAAGAATTCCTAACGGAGATTATAATATAACCTTTGCAGAGGAGTTTCCTGGGAACTTACCCTATTATAGCAAATGCTGGCAGCTCTTGCAGATCAAAGGGGAAATCCATACGGAAGTTTGTTCTGAACAGGGCTGTGATGGTAACTGTGAGAGAAGAGAGGTAGAGGAGGAAAGAAAATAATGAAGTGAGAAGTTAAATGCAATAAAAGCTAGGGGTAGGGACAAGGAAAGTAGCTTATACATGCTTCTGTGTGGTTTCCTGACATTATATGCATTATTACAGATTGGCAGACTGCTCCAATTTAGTAGGTCCTATTTTTGAGCACTTGCAACCCTAGTACTCTAGATGGTCTAGGTTTGCTTTCAGAGAACGTATGCATTTTTTTTTTAGCTACAATCCCTGATTTTTTAAATGGTTTTCTTTTCTTTCTTGTCTTCTACCATCCATTCACTATAAAAAAAAGTTCTTCCCAGCATCCTTACTGGCAGTGCCTGCATATCTGAAGGAGCTGTGTCACTTCTCACAGCTGTGATTGCCTTGCAGAAACAAAACTCAGATCCTCTCTGAAGTTACAGCTTCAAAATTTTTGACTGGTACCGAAGCAAGGAAAGGCTTCAGAATCAGAGATAGGAAAGATCAGCTAAGCCCCATCTTCTCTAGGTCACCCCTCTTGGTCGTGCTGCCCTGCTACAATGAAGTGTTGAAACCTGTTCTGCTTTTGTCTGGAGGTGTGTTATTGTGTGGAAACAGCAAACATTCTATACGCCGACAGGTGAAGGATAAATTAGCAATTTAATACAGAGTGGAAGTGCAACTGAATGAGGATGGATACAAATCCCAACTTGCTCTGGATGAAGGAATTATTTGTTCAATGACAAAATAAAAGAAGCAGTGAAAATCTAGCATTATATGATAATAACAGGAGGCATTAACTACTTGTTACTTGGTCAGGCAGAACTAGGTTTAGAATAATGATTTAATGAGGTCTCAGTGGGTTGCATTACCTAAGATAGCTGAGCCTAAAACTGCACTCTGCTATCCAAACTGGGAAGATCTTGCTCCCTGTCTCTTCCCTTTGTTCCTTCCCCTCCCAGCTGTACAATTGTTCTCCTTTCCCATCGGGCCCACTGTGACACATGGCAGCCTTCTCTGAGTCCCTTTGCCTCATTAAAACTTGCCAGGAAACCCTATCTGCTCTTTCCCTGGTGTATTGGATCTGATCGAGGTAAAGCTCACAGCCCTGACAGTGCTGTGCTTTGCATTGGTAGCTGGATGGATGCTGATAACAGGGCAGTGTTTTGGCTACTGCCGGGCAGCGCTGTCCCTCTGAGGTTCCTTCCCCCATCGAAGAGGATGGGGGTGGCCAAGATCTTGGGAGGGGATACAACCAGGCCAGCTGGCCCAAATTAGCCAAAGGGATATTCCATACCATGGGACGTCAGCACAGATATAAAAGCTAAGGGAGAGAGGAGGAAGGGGGGACACTCGTGTGTTTTCACTGACTGTCCCCAGGAGCAACCGTTCCGCGTGCTGAGGCCCTGCTGCCCGGGAGGTGTCCGGACATCGCTGCCCATGGGAAGTAGAGATTGACCCTCTGTTTTTTCTCTTTCGCTCGTGTGCACAGACCTTGCTTTGCTCTTTGCTTTATACAATAATAAAACTGCCTTATCTCACCCTGCTGGCCGTGCTCCAGCTTATTCTCCCCTGTCCCGGCGGGAGAGGGGAGTGATAGAG
>VZRX01009513.1:193373-233104 GCA_013398075.1 Notiomystis cincta | reverse complement strand
TATTATTATATGTTTTGGCATAGACTGCTGCTTTTGTCACTGATGGTCATTGTATGAGGACTCTCAAACCTTTCAAAAAATAGAAAAATCAGTTGCTGTAAATAACAAACTGCTTTGCTGAGACAAGGGCCATTCTTGATACAATCCAATAAAAGTGGAAAGAATGTTGCTTTCCTTCAGTCAGTAGCCATCATAGTCAGTGTGAGCATGTCATATATCTGTAAATTTATGATATCTAGTCTTCATGCTTCTAATTTTTCCAGAAGATTCTGTAGGTAAGACATATGTTTTTTACCTGTTTCATATTTAGGAAAAGTACTCATCTCTTTGAAAATGGATATTTAGGTGTCATGGCAAAGGGAGAAGAGTTCATGGAAGATTATTGAAAATGTGTGTCTTGAATGTTGCTGTGTAGAACATGTGTTTGTGTGCACCAGCTTTTTTATGCAACAACATCTGCTGTTGCTCATTCTTTTCGGTTCCAGTTTATATGATTTTTCTAAGGATCACATTTCTGTGTTTCAAGTGTGACCAAGAATTTCTGATCTTGAAATTTGGTGACATAATTTTGCTGATTTGTCAGACTAAATTTGTAAAAAAATTTTTTGCCTTCTGCATTTTTATCTTATGTCCTCTTCCAAGCTTATCAGACTTGCCTCTGAATGATCATTGGGGAATGTAAGCAGTCTCCTGCTTACACATTTTCACCAAACAAAATAAACTTTTCATGGGCAATGTGCTTTTAACTTTCCAGTTGAGGAAAGGGTAAAATTAAGTGAGAAGCTGATTAACCCTCATATCAGCTAATTAGGATAAAATCCAGATGTAGATCTGGATCTTCTAAGAAAGGTATGAAGATGTGTTATTAGTTGCAAACATCTTTCATTAATTGTTTTAAAAGGTGCTGCATTTTATTAATTTGTTTTGTTAACAGTCATCTAATTATGATGTTGTTGGGCTTTCTGTGAAAAAATATTACCTGGGAAAATGTGCTAATCTTGGGTTGCTTTTTGTATGCAGTGCAAAGGACAAAGTCATCCCAATCCTGTATCTTTTCTAAAAATCAGACCTTTTTGGAAGTTGCCTACAACTGTGCACATGCAACTGCTCGGCAAGGGTTTATTTCACTTTAGAAATGCTGTGTGGCATAGAGCAACAGTAGTCATCTAAATGTAGCAAGTAATTTTGAGATCTGGACAGAGCTTCCCTAGAGATTCAGCCTAAAAGCAGTGATTTTGATTAATTTACTTTTCTTCCATATTTATTGGAGCTTGCCTGCAGGTGAGAGTGTTTCATCTGCCCCAGTATCTGGGAATCAGTTTCTTAATGTCCACTAAGAAGTGGTAGCCAACAGCTCTGCTGTTCCACTGATGGAGGCCAGTGCAGGCAGAGGAGGAGGCGGAGGAGGAGGAGGAGGAGGAAGACAACTTCCCTTGGGTCAGGGATTAGAGCAGAGGAGAGAGCAAATAAAAACTGTGAGCAATTGTAATGGGCATTAACGCTCTTATGCTGGAACGCTTGGTAGATCTGGGGGCCTGGGCCAGTGGCCACTCAAACTCAAGTTTATTTAAGGTAGAGAGTCAATTTAAGTTTTCATATGATTTAAAAACAGCATAACCAGTGCCTTCAGGTACTGCTGTCAGATAAATGCCATTCTGTACTTGAAGATATTTATCATTTCAGAGGATACCGTTAATCTCATGAAAATCCTTACTATGCTGTTGTGTGGTCTGACAATTTAGTACTTCAGCTTTTTATTCAGTAAATATGGTGGTAGTAGTGCATTGTGTAGCATGAATTGCCTATGGATGAGAAGCAGCCATGTATTTTCAAGTTACAAATTCTGCGTTCAATTGGGCCTTCTTGTCTAAAAAGAAAGATATGTTTGGAACCATTTAATGTTTTATAGTCACGCAAAATATTAAGCACTTTTTGACTTGCTGGATACTGACCTATGTCATTACAAAAAGAGCCTTTATCACAATTATTCAAGGTGCAATCTAAAATACTAGAATTTTTATCTGTTTTCTTTAGCCACATATGATGTCTGTGCTTACATTAGTACATAGTATGAAGTATCAAGAGCAGATGAGGAAATCACAATTTGCTAGTGAAGCCACTACATCTAAATTTATCTGCATTTAGGAGTCTTTACTTCAAAATAAAATTAAATCTCTTAATCAAACTTTTTCTCTACTTTTAATCTTAATCTCTTAATGAAACTTTCTTCATGATCCAAAGCTGTTTCAAAGACATACCATTAGTTTGAATCCCTCTGTTCCCACCCAGGGCTTGAAGTACTTTCCTGGTGAACCTGGAGTATGGCTACTGCTCTGATTTCCTTGGAAGTGAATTTGGTTTGTCCACTACTAAGTTCAGCCCGGGCTGAACAAACTATCTGTGAAGGGAGCGTGGGGAACTGCACTTTAAAATTTCACTGCTGCTTTCAGTGGGCACATCAAAGTGAACACAGCAAATCCTGGCAGGACTTGTCCAGCATAAGGTTTGTTGTTACGACAGAGAGGATTATTTAGTGTGTTTAAAGAAACTGAAGGACCAGAGGTTCCAACTCTTGGTCGTGGTACTAAGACTGAGAAAGAAGTTGGAGTTTGTGGTTTAACTGCAGGAAACATCCTCAGTTTTCCTCTCCAGTATCCCATTTCCTTTGAATGGATACGTTATGGAGCATATAGCTTGCTTATTTGAAGATTGGTCTCAAACTGAGATTTTGAAATGTGCCCTTGCTCAGTGTCAGTCCTATCTTAATATGTTGATGCAACGTGACATTGAGGAAAACTTGGGATTTTATCTATGCGGACGAAAATTTTAATAAACAGACATGAACTGTGGCCAGGGCAAAATAATTTGCCTCAGAATTTGTTTTATGTAATCTGAAGGAGAAGATTAGTGTTAGAATCCATTACACAGTCCTAGAAAAACCTGTGAAGAGTGCATGTGTGTTGGTTACCCTGTGTGTTTGTGCCCATATGGCTTTGCACAGAGCTACTGCTCTAATTACACACACTGCCAGATGTCAAAGATTTTATCACCCCGTGGTATCAACACGTAGCAAAAGTACATAAGGAATACACCCTGCTTCTGAGGTAACCTCCAGGCATTTTTTCCCCAGTCATATATTATGAAGCTACTAACTAGTGCTCTGGTGAGACAGTGTTTAGCATCCACTTCCAGTGACTGATGGAGAGGGAGGGTTGGGAAAAATCCATTAAAGTAATGATAGTAGATAAACGATGAATGGGAATTAGTTAGAAAAGTAAAAAATAAGGCAAAATGTGTAGCAGCTTGAAATTAATTAATGTTCATGACATAATGTTAGAAACTAATTTTGCCTTGACTATATTTCACTTTTCCTTAGGTTTAAACTTAATTTTCTTTTTAAGTATCCAGGGCTCCATCCAAATCACAAGGGACTCTAGATCATCCAGACTGTAAAAGGACAGGGACTCACATCTCAGCCTTAGCTTGCCTCCTTTGTGGATTTCACATAATCCCAGAGTTGTCTGGGATTTTAGTACGGCACTTTCTGTGAGTGATGGGATGCTTCCAAATCTGTATAAAGGAGGCAGTTCACACCTGCCATTCCCGTAAGTGCTTAATTTCACATGACTAGATGAGTAGTCGTCTTTGTCACCTGTCAAAATGAGTCTGTCTCAAACCATACTATATGCCATCTGTGGGCTGTATCTCCGTTATTAATTCAGGACATTTGAGTGATACACCAGCCATTGAGATGGAGTCTGCATGGCAGCAGAGGCTTTAGATGCGGAAGGTGTGCCAAGTGTACCACGAGTCACAGTAGTATTTCTTTGCTCTTTTGCTTTGATTTTTCATGTCAGCTTAGTGTTTATGTTCCTTAACCTCCTTGAAGCTGATACCCTACAGATGACTCTCTCAAACATGCTCTGACACAGCACATAGGAAATTATTACAGTATTTCAGTAAAATTACTAATTCACTTTTCTTTTTCCTCTGTTGTCCTTTTTTTCCTCTAAGTGCACCAAGCGTTTTTGAGCATTGTGCATAAGCTCAAGTTTTGAATAACCTAGAGTGTAAGCTGATTTGAAATGCTTTTAAAAAGGGAATAATATGCGCACATTCCTCAATGGCAAATAAAAGGGCAGCATAATTTCAAGAATTAAAAGGACTTTAGGGCATGTATTTGCTTTGTTTCTAGTATTATTTTTTTGTCATTTTCATAGACTACTGCTTTTGAAAGTGCCAATTAAAATCTGTTGATTTGACCAGAAAAAATGAAAACTGCAGCATACATTTAAATAAATGAATAGTTAAGCCCCTGACTTCTTATTACTGTGAGTTTTGTAGTGTTTTGTACTCGGTGGACCATGCAACTTTTTCTTGCTGTAATTATAAAGTTGTCTCTATGCAAACTGTGTCTGTTTTGCTAGCAGTATAATTGAAAGGAACTAAAGGGAGGAGGCAATTGCTCCATCCTCCTTAAAAAAAAAAAAAAAAGGCGAGGTATGAAAGGATGTTTATTATTTCCTTTGGTATTATGGTAAATGCTTATTTGTCCTATGGAAGCTGTATTTGCACCTTTGCTTACTCTGTGTATTCCTGCTTTATTTTTTTTTAAGTACTAAAATAGTCTCTCTCTTCTGTTCTTCCTCTCAACGTGTTCTTTGTCTTTGGGGTTTTCAAATATAGCAGATTTCCTTGAAATTACTCCTTAAGTCACGGTGTCATGGGAACATGAGCTCACCCCAGAGTAAATGTATTTTTTTCTGTTATGGAGTTGGGAAATGGATGAATCTCTGCTGTGCTTTGGGATATATTTTGTCACACCATTTTCTCTGATGTAGAATTTTAACATCTCAGACACAGCAGATCCTAATGTCTGTAAATGCTTGGTGACATGTTCGTTTCCAGCTGGTAGACTATGATTTGGCTTAATAAATGTCAAAATAAGAATCCATTTTACTCTTCCTGAAGGTTTTATGCTGTATGTGTGAATCTTGGGTTATCTCAAAAACCTTAACAAATTGGGAACCTTGAACAATAAAGGTTTCCTTCTAGACAACATGGAAAGGAATATTTGTGTTGTTGGAAGTGAAGCTCATGGGTTTTTAAGATGCTGTAGAAAAAGATCCTTGAGATACATAAAGAACTGGCTTTATTTATGCAAAATTCAGTTTTCCAGCAAGACAGAATATTTTATGCATGCATTTAGTGCTCTTCTGTATTTAATAATAGGTGAATAAAAACTGGTATTGCAAAAAGGGGTTAACATTAAGTAGCACATTGCTTGACCAGTTAAACCTGTGCATATTAGCTGTACCTTAATTACAATTTGCTCATATGAATGTTTCTCTTGCTTGTTAGACTGCCCAAGAACGAAGAGTATTTAAATGCAGACAGATCCACACTCAATCTTGTGCTGAATGTCAGGCTGTCTGTCAATTACTTATAATACTGTCTCATCCCAGCAGTCCTTTGGAGCTGGAACTTCTGGTGAATTACTAGCAGAAAATAAAAATCACCATTAATTGAGCAATATGCTCAAAGAATGGGAAATGCATGTATGGGATAGTGCATTTGTGCTAAAAAAAAGCAGGATTTTTATCAGTTGCCATGTGCTTCAAGGCATTGAGGTAGAAGTTATTGTCAAACATAGAGCTTGCATAACAAACTGTGCCATCTTCTTTTAATATTTCTGCCTTCATTGTTAAACAAATAGCATCTCACTTTCCTAGTTGTATTATAATAAGTAAAGTTCTACCAACTACTCTCCATGCTGATTCAGAAGCTTCTATTTAGTTTAGATGCATAAACCCTTTTGTTTTCTTTGATAGATGAGCTGTCACATTCACTGTGCTTTGCAGCATCATCTACATAATCTTCAGTAAGACTGCTTGCTTTGTTAGGCTTTGGCATTTGTTCAAAAAATAGGTTGGTTTTCTTGAGGTGAAGATTTTCTTTAAAAATGAGAAAAAGAAAATACATTGTGTTCTAGAAGCTTTAATAAAACTGCACAGTAATACTGGCTTTGGGTTGTTGTACCACTGTTAATTGAGGAAAAGATGTAAAATCTCTTCTCATTCTTTGAATTCAATTGGTTTAGCTCTGTTAAATGTGCATGGGCTACTGAAGAATGTAAATTGTATGATATCAATCTTGTCATTATGACTTGGAATATTTTTATTATGTTTCACTGAAATTTAGGTCAGCTCACAAAAGAAAATTATAGTATTTTCTTAAAGGTTTAGGTTTTGATTAAAACCTTCCACTATTTTCCTTCCACTGGAACCTGCTAAAGCAGTTGCTGTTTGAAATGAAGGGAAATAATAGAGAGGCTTCCTCAAACTGCTCTGTCTTGGTACAGATGAACTCTGGAGGGGTGTGCAATTCATTCTAT
The DNA here is from genome assembly GCA_013398075.1 of Notiomystis cincta. Classification (NCBI taxonomy): domain Eukaryota; kingdom Metazoa; phylum Chordata; class Aves; order Passeriformes; family Notiomystidae; genus Notiomystis; species Notiomystis cincta. The sequence goes on along the minus strand of VZRX01009513.1, from coordinate 226,710 downwards.
GTCTTCTTTCTGAGCAGAAACCATCAATTCTTTTCTATCCTATGGGATTCTCATTTTTGAGCTGGAGAACAAATTCATAGTACGGGTGAAACTAGCAATTCATTTCACTCATTCAGCTTTCTGAAGACAAAAAGGTAGTGTGACAATCGTACTTGCCTATTGTGTGTGCCTCTCTATGCTTTAATTAATTTTCAAGGGTTTATTAGCATAAAGTATGATTGAGACAGAGAGTTACTTAAAGTAGCAGTGTGCTGTTGCAATAAATCATCTTTTTAGGGACCTTCCCAATATGTGTTTCTAATACATACTGCAAAAAGGAGTATTAATTTACTTCTGGAAAAAAAATGTTTCATTTGAGGTGTGCTTAATGATGAGAAAATAGAGAGGCTGTGGAGAAAATGAAAAACTGTGTATTTTCTTGCACGTCAGTATTAATAATTTCACAAGGATTTAGTATTAGCTCTTTGGTTGGCTGGTTTTAAGTCATTAAACCATTAATCTAGCCATTAATGAAATGCACACTTTACCTTAAAGTGAATCAATTTTTGGAACTGGACAAACAGCACTCTGAAGCTCCACAAAGTCTCTTTAGAATTGTAACAATGGCTACAGCAGTGACAATAACAGTTCTCATCTTTGAAAGCCCTGAACCATTTTCTTGCATGGTGCACAGAATTTTTTGTGGTATTAATGCTGAAGGTGTCACTGAATCAGCTGTGTTTTGGTGACGTGGAGACTCAGATATACTTGGGCTCCTGGCTCATCACAGGCTGAATAATAAGCAGTCTTCCCCTCCTTGATGCTGATGCTTAACATTTTACTCAGTGTAAAGTCAGTCCTGCTTTTATATTGGAAGCAGATTGTGATAGGGATGCCAGCTTGCTTATTGTGAAGAATTTCAGGAGCCAAGGTTTAAGATACCTGTGCTGGGAGTTACTGGTTTTGTCAGAAAATGTGAATAAATGGTACTGTGCAAGAAATTTCTTTTTATGCTTGGGTATACCATGTATAATCTTGGAAAGAACCAACCATATCTACCTGTTAAGAGAATAGGAGAATTCTTGACATTTTTGTGTTACAAAGCAGATACCTAGTATATTTAGTGCTCTGTGTTTCCATTGTGCACTGACTCATGGGAAGAGATGTGACAAACTTCATCTGAAGCTTTGGACCATAAAATACAGTTATTGTATTGTGATAATATCTGAATATCACTTCTTGTGCAGGAACTCGAGTTAGCTTGTCCTGTTGTTTAATAAAGGAAGATGTGACAAGCTTTCGAAGGCATGTTAGATGGTTTTGGTATGGCACGGTTTGGTTTTTTAAGAGATTAGGCTTTCTACATACTAAGCTGTGGGGGAGGAAAAAGTTGCTTAGCTGGCTGTGGTTTGTCTGTTTTCTGAGGTTGGAAGCAGTAGAGAGATCCCACACCTAGGAGAACAGCTGGGAACAGCCAGGGCTGAGCATATGGCTCTCACGGCTAGTTTTCCTATCAGCAAATCACAGCTTGCAGTCTGGTTTATATCCACTCCGAAGGGTGGCCTGAGCTAATACCAGTTTTCTGTTTGGTAATGTAGAAGGCATTTTTCCCATATGACAAAACAGATTTTTGCCCTCCATCTGGCAACCCAAAGATTTGATTTTAAGGTTCAAATTACATTGTCTAGAATTTCATGGGCTTCTAACTGCTCCAGTGTGACCTGCTTTTATCCTAATGACAGGATAAAGACCTGAGCATGTCATGTTATATTACGTGGGGTGGGTGTTGCCACTAAGCTTGCCCATCCTGTGGCTTCAGTACGTCTCCCCCAGTTCGCACACAGAGGAGGGAGAGGCATTGCCTTCCAACCAGTGTCCTCAGAGACATCCCACACGTTCTCGGGTTTTTACAGCCCCGCTACTCACAGGGCTGGGAAGCGGGGGGAGAGTTCCCTGTTCATTAGTTTTAACCAAACTGCTACAGGCTTTCCAGACTGGATCATAACTGTGTCATCGTTCCCGTGCCTGCATCACGACATCACACACTGCAGCACAGGAATTTATAAAATGGGCCAGAGCCACTTGATTTTCATCCAGACTGTGCTGGTGGTGGCACCACTGGGTTTCTGAAAGACAAGAGTCAGCAGACACCCCTCATGACATATCCCAAACTAACATCTGCCACAAAGGGATGAAATTTTGAGGGAGTGCCATTTTGTCATGTTTCCATATGGACGGGGGTTTCTTTGGGCTTCACTGCTGGCAGAGGACAATCCTTTTGCTAGCAAGCAAGATATTCACATTATCGTGACTCAAACATGAGACAGAATTCAAATACTTGGATTTTTGCCTGCTTTAGGTAAGGGGAAAGAATTGCTGTCTGAACAGCTTGCTGGTACTGACATAAAGATGCACAGATATTGATGTTTATTGTCTCTGCAATTTTCTATGGTTGCACATGGTGTCATTGCAAACAGGAGGTGTGATTTTCTGGTTAGGTGGTTAAATTTGTGTATTATAATTGCTAGGATAAAATACACTGACTAGATAGAAATGTTTCTGATAATGTGCCTTGTGTTCTAGTGTACTCCAGCTGCTAAGAACTGGAAAAAAATATTTCCCGTGTGATCAGTATCCTAAAGGATGTTTCACATACAATGTTTATTTACCAAATGTAGATGACACCTATTTTTGTAGAGTCAGGTTAAAACAAATTGTGCTACTCTTTGACCTTTTAGTTCCTACATGAAATTTCATTTTTGTGTAGTGTATCCCTTCATTCATAGACACATTATCAGATTCCAAGGAACACTGAGAAAAGGCAGTCAGCCTTTTCAGTTGTGATGAAAGACAGAAAGTTTCTTTCCCAGTGATATAGTTTCAAAACATTGTTCATTTATTGTTTCCAGATGGAAATAAAATTCTATATTGTTTTTTCTTCTAACTGAAATATGTAATTATATCTACTAATGCAAAGCACTTTAGAAAAAAAATTAATATATATATATATATATATGTAAAAAAATAACAGGAAACAGATGTTAAGCTTAGAATGTTGAGACACTGTGAAGTACAAATATGCGTTAGACCATGATGTCTTTCAAATATTATTTGGGATATTAACTAATAGTTTTATTAAGTGATGAAATCTAGTATTCTATGTGCAATCTGTGGTATGGGAAAATCTGTCAGCATTGACTAAGTATGATTGTTCAGTGCAGAGTAGCTGTAATTTAATCAAACCTATGTTTGATTGAACCTAGCAACTTCAGTGTTATTTTAAGGCTAGGGAGGATAAAAGGTAAGACTGGAACAATCTTACCTTAAAGCTACAGAATGTGATATTTCTGTCTGAACAGTGCAAAGTTTGGAAGATTGATTTATCCAGATTTTTGATGCAATCATGTAAAGCTTTTGTTTAATTCATTATTCTGTTTCCTTCTGAACGGCTCACTCAAAGTTTCTGGTTATAAAAGGTAGATTTAAGACCACCAGCAGTACTTCACAGCAAATGACAATGAAACAGTGGGTCATCAGGTATTTCTGTCTTGTGTTTGGTTTGTGCTAATAATTTGTGTTCTGCTAAATTCACAAAGTTAATCGTTGCAATCCTCAAGTACCTGCTGGGAAATCAGTTTATCAGTAGGACCTTTGATTCAAAGCACATGTAGTGTATTTTGTGTAGCTTTAGATACAGAAAGAAAGCAAAGAAAGGAGTTAACAGTATAAAGAGCTGTTTGCAACCTCCTCATCTCTTGGAGGAGCTTTGGCTGTACAGAACATCCCTGGAACCCACGACCACAGCAGCTAGGCTCTGTTGTGTTCCCAGACAGGCCATGTGTGTGCTGTATGTGAATTTCTGGTATACATGGCAAGCGATTTACTTTCTAAAGAATGCCAGTTCTTTTGGTATGGAGTATCTTTCTGAACCAAAATGATGCAGTGGAATAGTCAATAATGTTTTTGAGGTTACACCTGTAGCTTTTACCGTATGCTGGGACCTGTAGTGATAGTTGAAAAGTTCAGTTAATTGTTGCCAGGCATTTTGTGTCTCATTAGTACAGAACCAAGGGAAATTACTTTATGTGACAATAGTTGTGTTCTTAATCTTAAAATTGACAACAGTGATTGCAGAAAACATATGTTTCCTTTCTGTTACATGGGGGATAACTGGAAGAAGCAGTTCTGATTAGTCTTGTTTAACACTGGCTGTTGTACACCATTGCCTTAGTTCCTGTCACAGGAAGTGCAGTCAAAAGTTCCCCCTGAAAGAGATCAGCTGTGAGACCAGCAGAATTCTGCATGTTACTGTCAGATCAGCAGCTAGTGGCTTTGGGGTTGAGTGCTTTGGTCTTTTTGAATCCTCTGGGTACAAAAACACTTCTGGTATTTTAGAATTTGGTTTTCAATCATCATATGTTACAGCAAAATTTTCATTTTTTTAAGGTGAATATGAGAAATAAAACCAACATTTTTATATAACTAGACAATTTCCACATTTGTGACTTTAAAGATCGAAACTTCATGGTAGAACAAGTAGAAGGCTCTTTAAATGTAATATTTCTATCCCAAACAAACAAACATAGTTAATCTGTTTGGATTTTTGTTCTGTCAGATGATTCTCAGCCTTACAAAAGTTGGGATAAAATAATACTTTTGTATCTAGAAATTCTAATAAATTATTTGTAACTTTCAAAAAGAATTCACAAACTGATCTTGTATTGAAGAGTCTGTTATTCAGAAGATGCAAAATTTGAGAGGAGTGGCAAAGAAATTTTTTTTCCTATGTTGTAGGGTGAGTTATTGTTAAGAACTTGGTAAATTTAGAAACATGTTGTGAAACACGACTTCCATTGGTTCCTTAAATCATAAATCTGTTTTTGAAGATTGAATGAAGTACTTGGAACCAAGAGATAAGCAGAATAATAGACTTGTTGGTCCATGGCTTAAGTTTCAGCTCGTATTTCCCATATTTTAGAAATATATTTGGTTACTGATAAGCAGAAAAATCACAGATGAGTACAAGGATGCTTCATATAAATTACATTTACAAGGTTTTCTAAAGCTTAAAAAAAAAGGTTTCCCAATTTTATGTACTTATTCTGTACTACTTCAGTTTTGAAAATATATTCTAACTGAACATCTGCAATTATTAAGGGCACAGGTAAGTAGAGTCACATTTGAATTGGACACAAAATTTGTGTGGATGCATGGTGACCTTTTCTTTACTCTTTTTTCATGAAACCGGCTACCTCCAGCTACCACTGAGAGCCAGGTTCACTGTGCACAGCCTTTCTGTGTATCAAATTGAGTCTACATACCTGAGATGGAGTATGTGTTGCCTTGAATAATGTCACTACTTCTCTTAGACATTTATGTAATAGCATCTTGGACAGAAACTTTCAAAACTGCTTCCAGAAGTGATCTGATAGAGTTTGAGTTTAGTACACATATGTTTGTCAGATGAAAAGAGAGTCTCAAGAGTGCATTTTTTCTTCTTGTTCTAAAAATCAGAGCTTTTAAAAGCTAAGTTCCTGCAAATGAAAAGGCGTAAGGGTGTCTGCCTTCTCTTTGAACAATCTAGGCCAGCCTTGTAGAAATACAGAGAGAAAATCTAGATGCATGACTAATATTGCTGATTAATGATCTGGAAAGAATTTTTAAATAGCTGCATCTTAAAAACTAAATATGGCAGCAGTATGTGTTGTCAGACAGAGTATCTGTGCCATCAGAGAAAACAGGAGAAAAGGCCTGAGTGAGCCTGACCGGAGCGTACAGAATGCAGTGGCAGAAGAGCAGGCAGTGCACTGCTCAGTCCCAGGCCATTTCCCATATGCTCACAGCACAGGGAGAAAGGGATGTGAAGATCATATTGTTAATGGAATATGGTTTTTTATCCAAGTTCACTTACTTGTTGGAGGACAAAGATTAACAAGCAGTATGGTACCATATTGCACACAGTCTAGATGCTGGTTGGTTTCAACTTTTAAAAATACTTGAACTTTGTTACTTTACTGTATGTCCTTAATTGTGTAAATAATAAAAATGAAAGAAATCGGACCGCCATATTCTATTCTCTGTCTCACATTCTGTCACCTTGCCAAGCCTCTTTGGCTTCCATTAGGAGGTTTGTTTTTGCATTTTGCTATTACCTTTACTCTTTTTTATTTTTTCTTTCTGACCTTTTGCATTTGTACAAAATGTGTAACATCCTGTGTCTCTTTCCAAGCCGTCACTCCATTTTTAAGCTGCTCCCTGTTTAATTCTATTCATCTTATAGCCAAGCACTTTTAATTTCTGTCCTCTTCGCTGAAGTAACATAGCTAACATTTCAGACCAGAACCTGGAGCAGGTTTGCAAGTGATGAGGTGTATCTTAATTAGCAACTGGCCAACTTCAGGGATGTCCAATTACAGACATTCTCATTTTGATATCTGAGAAGTTACTTCACTCTGACAAGAAAGCAACTAATCCTTGCCACATTCTGAAAACAGCCACTGTCTGAAATCACCAATTTTTGCAATACTTTGCCTCTTAAATTTTCTTTTAATTGCATAATCAATACTACATAGGGAATGTGATCCCTAGCTCAAAGGAAATTCAATTTCACCGCTTTCGTCTTACTTTCACTTAAAACAAAATTGCTTTCAGATATTTTCACCCATCCCTACTGTTTCAAACTGGGCTGTGGCAATTCAGTATAGTTTGGGGTTTAGAAGTATTACTAGTGATACTTACTCCATATATTAATTTAAATGAGGTTTTTTATTATTTTCATACTGCTTTAAAGTTTCATTTTCTTTTTCTTTTAATAACTCTTAGGAAATGGCCAAGATTCTCAGTCATCCAAGAGTATATGCTTTTCTGCACATACCAGTCCAGTCAGCCTCTGACAGTGTGCTCATGGACATGAAAAGGGAGTACTGTGTGGCAGACTTCAAACAAGTAGTGGATTTCCTTAAAGAAAAGTAAGTCTAGTAATATTTGAGAAAATGACAGTGTTGGGTTTGTTGCAATGTCAAGAACATGTGGCTGCAAACACAATTATTGGCAACTTTATAATTAAGGTATGAAAAAAAATGAGGTTCTTTAAGCTTTCAAAGTCTTTGAGTTTTCTGTAAGCCTCTTGATGTGGTTGGCCCCTATGCTTGAGCTTTTATAAGCATCTTAAATCTCTGCATGACATGCTTTTAATTTGTCAATATATTCCTAATCTTTTTCAAATAATGCATTCTTAAATTATTTTTTGTACATAAACTATATATAGATTGCTTAAAGTTGGAGTTACTGAAGTTGTCTGTAATGTGGCTTTTGAGCATTGCACACATTGTGTACTAGAGATGATCTAGCTCTAGTAAATGTAAATGGGTTGGGCTTGTGTGTGTTTGTTTGTTTTTTCTAGTAAGTATTTTATGTTCTCTATCTTATGTAAATTTATATCAATATAATAATACTCTAATTTTGCATAGGGGACTGATGAGTTCTAGATTAATTTCAAAATTATTTCCCTTAACAACACAGCTAATTGTGAGAAATGAAAGAATGTATCATTAATGTATTTACTTATGCTGACACCAAGATTAAAGTTAGAAGATCTTCAAGAGAAAGATCCACCTGCAAACCTTTTGTAACTACAAGTAATAATTTCGTACCCAAGGATGTATTTTCTTAGCTTTTAAAAAGTTAACAGTGACATATTTTGATGGATATTTTTGCACTGATTGTCCAAAAAATATGTGTCTAGAGAAACATTTCTGGCACCTTGTTTGGCTGCTTTCTCTGTTTCTGCTTCCTTTGTTTGTGTGCTTGTTCAATGACTTAAGGGCAGTGGCATTGTACCTTTGACTCTTAGATTGCATTAAAATACTGCTACATCAAACCAATCCAATTTTAATAATCATTTTCATAATCAGTTTTTTATGATAATTGAAAAATTCAGAAATCTAGCTATGTAAAACGTCATCTAATAGCTGCATGGGAATTTATAATACGTAAGAAAGAAAAGCAAACTGTGACACAATAGAATCTGTTTTGCAAACGGAATGTGTAATTTATAGGACATTCCTATGCATCTAGGACAACTGATGGAAATGGAGCTGCTTGCCTTCATACATTGATTTGCATTAATTTTCCACCACAAACAATGCCCATGAATTCTTGGCACTAAATTTCATGTGACTATGGATCAGTGTTAGTTTTTAATTAACAGATGTATTGTATTCCCACGTATCTTGAGTGGAACTGTGTCAGTTTATGTCTTAGTTGACTTGAAGTTGATTCATTATTCTCTTCAGTAGTTTTAGCATTGGCAGCTATTATCATAACAGCAGCTGGATTTTCGATAACCTAGTATATATGGCACATTTTGGGGCATATGGGGATTTATTCAATCATTCAGCTCTTGCACACAGAAAAGAGTGAATTACTTAATACCCAAATTTAAAACAGCTGGTCAATGAGCATACAGTAATGTATGTCATACGTCTTTTTCCAGGGCTTTTTTGTAGTGAGTTTAACAAGGAAGAAAAACTGGTTTGATGTCTTGATTTTAAAGAATAAGAACCTTTATTTATCCTACTTATTAAGAAACTACCTAATTATCTAGTAGTTCCTGTTAGAAAATAGTCTCCAGATATTAAGATGGAAAATTCTTCGTACCATATGGCAGCAGGATAAAGAAGCTATGTGAGGCAGAGAAAATGGTTTAGATATTTGGCCATGTGCTCATCTATAAAATGAAAGGTTTTTTTCTTTGCACTTAAGAGTATAGAGTCTTCACTTGTAGACTTTATCTTGTGACAGCAGCCAGCTATTACATTCCCATGTAGATATTCCCATAAAAATCTCAGGACCAGAATTTAACATGGCTGCAGACAACTCCAGAGCCTAGAGCCAGAATAGCTAAAATTAAATATGTGTTTAAACTACTTTAATAGCCAAAAGGGATTATTTCTACCTCCCATTTATCAAAAAGGTAAAATAAACCAAAAGCAGAATCTCCTTTCTCTATTGCTGGGGCCATAAAGTCATCTAGAAGCTTCCTACACAAAATGTACAAGGATTTATCAGTAGATTCCAGATGTCACCTTTGTCTCTAGAATGTAACATCTGCTCTGATAGTAACTTCACCAAAAGTTTTATTAAACCAATAATTATATAGGCTGCAGAAGTAAAGCCATGCATCAAGGAATGTTAAGGGTTATCAGTTAAGTGCTTAATAACTTGCATTCAAACATATAAGGACATAAAAATTAAGTGCAGCAAGTAAAAATGAAAGGAAGAAGGAAAATAAACAGCCATGTCATAATTGATGTTTTTGAACCCCAAAGATATACCAAGTGATTTCTGAATCTTTTTCTCAATCAGGCCAACAAAACACTCTGGGACTTTTTTCTCCAGGAAGAAAAAAATGCTTTTCCTTCCTCTGGAGAACCATGAACGACTGCAGAGGTATCTTCTTCAGACTGGAGATTTATTTATATCCTGCTGAGCACAGAATACCTTAGAGAAATTAAGACTTCTCCAAGAGTATTCCAGACCGAGTACTCTTTATATTGAAACTGACTTTTTTAAAAGAATGGACCATTCTTGACACTGTGTCTGTGAAGTTAGAAATGTCACATTTTTCCCCTTTTTGAGGACTCTCTGCAGGCATGAGCAATAGAAATGAACTTTAAAAATTAGTATTGATGTTCTGGTGCTGGCTTTTGATATGCAACTCTTTGTATTTCAGAGCCACTCTCCCCAGCCAGGCAATATTTTTGGTTTATTATGCAGATCAATACCAAAATGCATAGAATATAAAGCAAGAAAGGCAAATCCATTACACTGTGAAAAAATGAAATACAGAAGGCTTTTTTATACTGTTTTTAGAAATTCCTTCTATCATATTTTGCACTTTTTTGCACTGAAACTTCAGTAAATTCGACTATTCAGGAAAATACTGTTGAGCAGTTGAAACAACGATATACATATATCTGGAGATATAATATGTATGTGTGTATATATATTTACTGAGGATTTATTTGTAAGCTGTTCTAGAGAGCAACAGCATAAAGTGAGGATGTACTGATTAATGTAGAGAGTGTACACAGTCTGTAGTGGCTAAGGACTAGTGCTGTGATCTGTGTTCTCTGGGGACTAATACAGTAGTCTGTGGGCACTATTCACAAGACTGCTGCATGAGACGTTAGTTTCAATGTGTTTGCAACTAAATACAGGACTTCTAGAAATTGCTGCTAAGTAAATGTAAACCAGAGACCAATTTAGTCTTATATCAGAAAGTCTTCATTTTGCTGTCATTATATCAAAATGTGAGTTGTTTTTCAAGTGATCTCAACTTTCAAGATTCAGCATAGATTATATATCTGAAAGGTGATGTTTGTAGTTGCAAAAAGAGCAAGACAGCTTTAATTATCTTGGAATTTTGAAACTTAATCCCCTGAAATTTACTTTTGATGATAAAAGCAAACAATTGGAATATATTTTAGTTAAAGAAACCTGAGATGTGAATGTCATATTCTGTAATTGCTTGAATAATCAGCAATGTGAATATATACCCATTATAAAGTCCTTAGTCTGGTAATGTGTTTTCCAAATGTTGTTTGCTTTTGTTGCTCAGACTATATTCTCTCACCTTTTTGTTTTGTGAAGTGATTCCGATGTTCATCAAAGTTTCTATCTGTCTCTCCTGTTACTGCTGCTTGACAAGAGTGTTATAAACCCGAAATCTAGACAAATAAAAAAGTAGAGAAATTTAGAGCTAGACTGAAACACTCCTTTTTGTTTTGGAGAACAGCATAATGCTGAGGAAAAGCTGGATTTGCCTCCCAGTTTGTTTTTGTTCGTGTTCTGAGATAGAAGCATAACATTAATTGTGGATGGTTGCTGCTGTTCATTTGAGACTGTCTCATAGTTCAGACTGGATATATCGGAGCTTTCCAATATCATCAGAAAGCCAGCAAACGTGGGCTGCCAGAGGAGAAGCCACAGCTCTGTCAGGCAGAAAGTTCTGGGGTTTCTTTTCACTGGTTCCATTAAAATCAGACCTACTGGAAATCATCTCTGACCCTCCATTACTTTTAGTTGTAACCAAGCCTTGATTTTTCAGCATGTGTAGATATATAATTACATGCAGTTGGAAAAAGGCAGTAAAGGACCTGAAGTAGTAAATGTGTGCAGTGGAAAATAAATCACAAGCTTGGAAGGAAATTAATCACTCAAGTGCAAACTCAAGACCTAATTGCACAGCAGTTACAGACAACTGCCTGATGTCCTAGGAAACGAGATATTGTCCAAATGAGAGAAAATGTTACACACTCCTTTTGGGACAGCTGGCTTCAGTGAGGCTCCCTACTTCCCTGTTGCTGTACCGGGAGTTAAGCTGACAAATGGTTGCTTCAGCAAGTCCCTATTCCACTCTTAATACTGTTTTTAAGGTCTGGGGGCAAGCTCAGCAGTTACTCTCTGGTGTTTCTTTTGATCTGCCCTAACTTAGTCTCCCTGTTGCAATGGTAGCCAGGCTGCATCTGCTTGGGCCTTAGTAAGGCTGCTTCAGGGTGGGAGCAAAGTGGACACTGGTGTTGTCTTCTAGTCAGCAATAGTTGTGTGTCTGAATGGAGCTTTTCTCAGTGCGCTTGTCTCAATACAATTTTGTCCAGTATGTTTCGGTATGGCTGCGCTTGCCTTTCTGAACAATTTCATGAGCTATAATTTTTTTCCCACATTCCAGTCTTCCATTGTGACTTTGTTTTTATTTTTGGCATTGTGACACATACCATGAGAGTTGTGTGAACAAACAGCCAGTTATCATGGTCTCCTTCTGTATTTGTTGTGTGAGTGTCTTGCCATTCAAACGACTTTGGCTTAAAAATTGTCTCTATATTACAGTAGCCACTTTTGACTGAAATAATGAACAGGGAAGAAACATCTTCCTAAAAACTTGTTTCCAAATATCATTATTTGGATGATCAAGGTGATTCCAAACACTATAAATAATTTGTAACGGTAAATAATTTTGTTCTGAAAGATGTCCATATAGTAAGTTCCTGAATATTGCTAAGTTCACATTTGAAGATAAACAGCTAAATGAGTCATTATGAAATTTGCAGCTGTTTCAGACAACCTGCAGTTTTAAAGCTATCCCCAAGCCTTGTGGCAGTAGTATTGTCTTCATCATATTATTGTGACACTTACTGAAACTAGAATTCGAAGGCAATGAAAAGAATAATTTTAAAATAACCATTTACTATTTTTATATACTTTTTTCTACTCACTTTCAAAATGCAGGTTATTATGAAGTAGATTATATCAACTCCCTCACTTTTTTATAATGTGAATGTGTTTCATTTTTTTTCTCAAAATGCACTTCTGTCTCTCAGAGAGAGACATTGTTGAGTTCATTTTGCAGATGTGCAAATCGTGTCCCTAACAAACCTTGACAAGGCTTTCAGATTCGGGCTTGTTTTAATGGGTTTTAGCACATCTGTTCTGTCAGTCTGACTACTGCAAATGCAAATGTCATCTGTTCAAAATCCTTGTGACGTTCTCTGAGAAATTGCTGAGTGTGTTTGGTACTTATCTGGAATTTTATACCTCAGTCTCTAGACTCTTCTCTCTACTCTGTCTTTTGTCTGCTCTTGGAGTCTGAACTAATCACTTTACCAAATGTGTTTCCTTTTTTTTTTTTCTTTTTTATGTTTTAAATTAATTGAGTCATTATAAAAGGTGTTGAATTAGCACCAGAAACTAAAGCACGCGTATTTTTCACCACACAGCACAAAGGTACATTCCAGTTTGTGTCTAGACTTGACCCTAGTGCTGCATGGTGTAGCTTTTGATCGACAAGCTCCTTTTTATCACATGATTAGTTGTCTTTAGTTGCCTTGAAATTTGAATTTGGACTTTGCTGAGTTCATAGCCCTTCCGGCCCTGCGTTTGATTTACAAGGTCTTGGAAAGAGGTATAAGTAGGTGAGAGGTTTAAAAGGTCCAGAACACTTGAAAATCCATTGCTTTCATTAGGCTATTTTGAACATCAGCATTCGACAATCTACATTTCAAAAGCATGTTTTTCTTTGAACTGACTGTGGAGAAACAAGCATTGGGTATTTCAGGAGAGCTTTTTTCATTTTTTTTCTGTAAGATTACTTCAACCAAGCTAAATGTTGTTTTCGGAGGGCAGACTTTCCATATTGGCCTGTGCAGCACTTTGCTCTTTTCTCAGCTAAGACTTTATAGCAAGGGGATACAGTTTTCCTAGAGGGGGAATGGAAGGAGGGAAGGAATACCTGCACCTTCTTAGTCTTTGTCTTCACTGTTCTGAAGATTGTTGAATCAGGTTTCAGTTAGTTCATAGAGAGACCTCTTCACTGCCATGGTTCACAAGGTTATGTCTTTTGCCACTTTATAAATTACTACTGCAAGCTATACTCTTTCATGCCAAATGTGTCAAGGATACTGGAGTTTTCTGTGTTGGTGGCTCTCAGTCATTTGTGTTGTTTGTGCATTTTGTGAGATGTTGTTCACATGTGAGGATGTACACATACAAATACGGAAGTCCAAAACAAATCATGCTATGTGATGTTAACACAAAGTAATTCCAAATTTACAGACTACTTTGAAGATTAGTTGACACTAAATGGAACTTCAGCCTCTTTATTTTTGGGGAAGATACTGTATAGGAAACCATGATTTCAAAGTTTCTATATGCTCTGTAATTTTTTATATGAAGTCTCTTTGGATCCTGGAGCAGTTGGGGTCTGCATACTGACCTATTTAAGCAGGTTATGCATGGTACTTCCATTTTACAGCATTTTCTTCTAAATAATACACATTTTCCTGGAGGTAAGTGAATCATTTTGAGAGGGTTAGTTTGCCTTTTTTTCCCCTCCTGATTCTCCTGTTACTATTCCACTCCCATAGTAAGAACTGGAGGATGAAGCCTGGGGAATAAAGTGCCCAGGATGACTACAGCTTGCTGAGCGCAGATTTAGTGGGTGCACGGGGCATTTCCATTTCAAATCCTTTGAGGTCACAATACTGTGATGCTCTGCTTCGGCCAAAATTTGGAAGAATCATTTTTGAATGGTTGCTAGAAAGAGAAGATATGTGCCCTTATTAAATGTAAAAGCAATTCCATCTGATTGTTATACTTGGCATACAAGCTGGCTTGCTCTTTTTACTAATATAAGTAGCGAAGTTGCTTGGAGTGATGCTTTCTGTATACAGCTCTGGCTAGGCTCTCCTTTTTCTGGTCAGCCTCATCTGCAGTTTTCTTCTGTAAAATCTTAATGTGGGAGTATTGTTAGACGATAGAGTAGAAATTAGTGAAATATATCCAATTCAGCTTCTTAAGTGTAGCAATATGTTTTTTGTTTTTCCTTTTTTTTTCCCTCCTAAAGGCATGTGAATGTGTTCTTCAGAAGTAATGATACAAAATCTGTAGTAAGGATATAGGGAAGGAATTGTAAGCATTCTGCAGTAGTGGAAATACGTCTTAAAGAATTTAAAATTTATGAGTTTAAACACTTTTTTGTACTTATTGGCACACTATATTTCTCTAGTGTTATAAAACAAAATAAAACCACTTTCGGGTTTTTTCTGTATACTTATTTTCATTGTGTTTCACTGTCTCGAAACACAGAACTTAGAACCTCGGGAAGAGAATCTAAATTGTTTTCTTTAAAACAATAACTTTAATTCATGTCAATTTGCTCTAATAGCAGATTGCCTTGGCATGTAATTCTCAGATTTAATTTGCTCCTGAGCTTTTAAGCATATCCAAACATATATCAAGAAGTACAAGTGTTTGTGATAGCAAATTAGCACACATAGAAACACAAGATATGTGTACACCTTATAGTGCTCAGATGTGCAGCAGAAAATTTTGATGATGGTATTAAATTTTCATATTTGATACATTTAAGAAAAGAATTCATTCATTTCAGTGTGTAATTTTTTCAGATTTTTGTCATAATACTAGGTAATAAATTCATTTTGTAAGCCACGTTATTCTGATCATGTAGGACAACGTGGCACAAAGGAGTTTTTGATGAAGGTGATAGTTGGCCAGCTGGTAAGTGCTGATTAAATCTACATTTGTGTTGAACTTTAAGGGAAATAAGTTGAAAAAATTAAGAAATAAAATAGGCAATACTTCTTTAGCTGATCAGTACGTTTAGTGGTTATTTCTTTAAACACAAACCACTTAAATGACGAAAACCAGGAAATGGAAATATGCAAATCCTTTTAAACCCTCTTAAAAGTGTAGCTATCCAGTTAAAACACTGTTGCAATCAAGAGACATGATAATTCTGCTACCCAGAGGTTTTGTCTGTACATCCATTTGTGGACAGTGATACAGATTACTTCAGCTAAGCTCAGTTTGGTGTTCATGTGCATCTTATGTTGGCCTGTATATTGTATTCAAGAATTGATGGTTCATGTCTTTTTAATAATGAAATTTATAGTTGTAAACTTTGTATTACATAGCAAAATAATCACAGACCTGAAATCTTAAAAGATTTGTGCATAAGAATAGTGACTACAACAGATGAAAGTTTCTTTTCCACAGCTTATCTCATGCACTTGTAATTATTTTTGTCTTTCTATTTTGCTTCTCATCATTATGTAGAACTCTCATTTTGTTCAGTAGGAGTAGTTGACAAAGTACAGCTGTTAAATTGCTTCATAACAGGAGGACAATATTGCAAATATGGTTATATGTAAAGGTACAAGAAGCAATGTAAATTCTTCTCAATCCATCTACTGGAAAATTGTAATTCAGATGCAAGTTCTAACATGGAAAATATTAGTACTTCCAAACACCCTTCACATAGGAGAATATAAAGCTAGACTGGCTGATTGTAAGCCATTTTGTCTTGAATATAGAGAAAATATTTATTGGCAAAACCCAGAGGCCATAGAAATGAATTGTCTTATGGTTTGCTGTGTTAAGTGCCTCCCTGGTTGGCCTCTGGAGGAGTTGTGGCCCTTAGCAGGAGAGGCAACTCTGAGATCAGATCATAGTACCATTTGCAGTCAGCTCTGGGGTAATACCTTTTGGACATTACAAACCCCAACGGATTTGAATCAGTCTTCTACAAAAAGCTTTGTACTAAAGAAAAATACTGATCTCTCTGAGCTATTTATCTCCCTTGAAGGATTTTTGTTGAGACAAACTTCACCATAAGCTTCCAACTTACTACAGAAGTTGTATACACATCTGAAAATTGGCTTGTGTGGTCAGTCATAGGGCTGCTGCTGAATTTCTCTGTGTCTCTGTGTGTGTGTGTCCTACAGTTATTTTTTAGGCACTGTGCGTGGTGAAGGGAAATCTACTGTCCCAGACTCTGCAGAGTGAGTGAGGTAGATGGACTGTAGGGTTCAGGTTTGAGCAGTGGACTGGCATGATTTTTCCACTGCAGTGAGATGGCCGCTCTCACACTGCTGACTTAAGGTTTGGGGAGTACCTGACTCACACACTCAGTCCTAGAAATGGCTGAGGCAGCCAGCTGGACTCCGAACTACAACCAGGAAAGTGTTTTTTCCATCTAGCATACTCCACCCCTGCAGCCTCCCTCACTACCACAACCTTGCCACACAAACTCAATACACCTTTCTGCAGGAAAAAGGAATCCTTCTTGGCATTTATCATAACTTAGTGAAAAGAACAGTTAGTGCTTTGCCAGAGTATTTCAGAGTGATGTACAGAAAGAACATCAGAGTTGTCTGGGTTTTGTCTTAAAAAAAATGTTAAAATTTTATATAATAGATCAGATATGGTTTTCTTAAGATTTACATTCCTGCTTTATTTATGTCTTAAATATCATAAGGTATTAATAGCAATAAGTCATATCATACTTTTTTACTCTTGATTATCTAGGATCATTTAGTTATATTTTCTACAGAATGCAAATTTGTGAGGTATTTTGAGAGTTTTCATCATTACAAGAATAGCAGAAGCTGAAGTCTGTCTCTTAACGTATGTTTTCACAAAACACAGCTTTTACTTGACAGCGTTTAAGTGAAGTACAGCAATTATGACATTAAGTGATGAGATAATATTTCTGTGTTTTCATTAATAATGCAAAAAACCATATTTTTTTCTTAAGGCAAATGTTCAAATAATTCTTAAGAACAAAAATTATTTTGTTGATGGAACTAAATGTGCATTCAAACAGTGATTATGCTTATACAGTGACAGTGGCTGGGGAATTTAATTCTGTTTTTGTAACATAGCATCTCTGGGATAGGTTCCCATCCCATGCATAGAGTTTGCACAGAAATTAATTGTTCCTTCCATTAGACTTCTAGTTAACTTTGAGCATCTTCCTTTCACTGGTTAGCCCTGTCACAAAAGCTTGTTTCACACTCAGTTTAAATCCTCTTCTAATACTCTTGATGAATTCTTGGTATTAGTTTATCCTTTCATTTTAAACTTCTATCCTGAGGTGTTTCCTCTGATCTACTGAGGGTTCTTTTCCCCTTGAAACAAGAATGTATTTAATGACCTGGTATAAATGTGACTTTTCCTATCTGCCTGAATGTGGTTTGTTTGTTGGTTTTTTTATTTATTTTTCTGATGGACTTCCTTCATAAATAAATAAACTTCCTTTACTTTAAGAGGGAAAAATCACATTGCATCTAAATACCTTATCTTTCTGATAATTGAGCCCTAACCTAAAAACTCGCAATGACCTCTTCCACGTATTTATTTCCTAAATTCAATGTGTTGTTTTGTCAAGGAAATCACTCACAATGCAAGTTCTGAATTACTCCAGTAGCACTTACATTACCTCCACAGAAAGCCAGACTTGAAGGCTTGGTGAGACATAAGTGCAAGGTGCAAGAGTGTGTGTTCTCCTTGTGCAACTTTCTGCCAAGTTCTGAAACCTGAAGTAGGCCCAAAGAAATGGTTTTGCTGTGGGAAATGGTGCCTTTGCAAGTTTGATAGTTGCTCATAGCCCAGGGCTGTACTGAGATGCCATTGTTGCACTTTGTAGGCTGCCACATGCAAAGTTACCTTTATCACCAAAACAGATTTGTTCTGGAATTATTAGCTGTGATTCCAGAGCACAGGATTTCAAAATCTTGCCTCTTTCTGTTTACTTTTGCACATATACAGTGGATTTTAGGCCCTTCATTATCTTTTGGGAGTTCACTACCATCCTTGTCTGTGAAAGTAGTGTGCTTTTAGGGATTTGAGCTCTAATAATTGATTTCCCCTTTTATTCCTGTTTTCCATAAAGGCAAGGTAGCCCATGTAGCATTTCTGAAGTCCTTTTCCAAGGTGAATTCCAACATTTCAGTTATTTTAGAAAAGTCACTGTTCCTTGCTTTTCTCATTAAATCTCCTGCTTTCCTTTACAGATACTTATTTTGTATCCTGTCTGCATTTTACCTTCTGTATGCTAGGGAAGAACCCTAAAGAGCAATCTCTGTAGGTCTTGTATCTGCTGATGAAGAGTTCAGGCATGTTTGCAGATTCCTCAGGCTCTCATAGTGAGATGAGAGGAATGTTGCAAAGTCATGAATAGGGTTCACCTGCTTCTTCTTTAATAGCTCCCTCAGTTAAACCTCACACAACTCTGCTCTGCATCCTATCTTTGTATTTTTTTATGTGTGAAGTGGACATTTGAAACCACTTACATCTTTGCTAAGTGCTACCATGTTGAGCAGGCTGCCTAGCAAAAAGCTGCATTTGCCACAGCTCTCCTTTAGCCTTGGTTCATTTAGAGACACGACCTGCCTGTTTTCAGATTTTCCATACTTTTGGATTACTCACAGTAACTGCAGGAGTCCATCTGAAGAAGAGAGATTATTTACTTGCCCATAACAGATTTTACTTTGAGGTATGCTATCTACACACGTAGCCGTTTCCATTCAGCTGTGTTCCTCTGTTAGGTCTGCTCAGTGGACTCTGAGGAGATCTGAGCCCCTCCTGTTACTACATGAACTACTGGCTTTAAGATGTGGGCCTGAAGGATGTTTCTTTGGATACTGCTGATATAAAATATGTCATAGTTCACTGCTTGCATACACCGCCATGTGATTACTTGTAGGTAACTCATCTTCTTTGAAGGGGTCTGTAGGCAGATAACTGGTCTTTGCCTTCTCCTTAGAATATTTCTGCTCTGTTATTTTTGTTAATGGCAAGCCAAATGCTAAAGACATTGTTTTATTGTTACTATTTTCAAGTTTGAGTTTTTCCCTAAAGGGAAAAATACTAACATTTAAACCTAATAAGCTGAAAAGTGGGCTGTCTTGTAGAAGAAACTACAAGTGTTCTAGAAAGTGAGAACTGTAAAATGTAATGAATACGTTCAAATTTTTTTTTTTTTTTTCTGATAATGTAAAACCCTGTACAAACCTTTAGTGAGATGCTTAACTGCTATGTCTTCTGGTCAGCTGTTAAGAAAACCCAACCTACTGAAATTCCTGGAACCTCACTGAAAACTGAAGGAAATGAGGTGTTGTGAATTATAAAGACTTGCAATAGATCACAGAGGATGAATTATTTTTCATTAATGGACTCAAAGGTTAGATCAATAAATAATTTCTGAAATTATTCCATGTTCTTCTACCTACTTCAAACATGTCTGAAACGCCCACCCTCATGGAATAAGCATTTTTGGAATGCCATTACATAGATGGTAGTTTTGCATCAGTTGCTCAATATTGTCTCCATAATAAATGAGCTTAAATTGTTTGAGATACAGCTTGTTTCATTCTTAATGACCCTAATTTGCCACTTCCTTCAGACTTCTTATGCTATGCCTTCTGTTTTTCTCAAGGTTGAAAAGCCAGTATCTGCATAAGGCTCAACAAGTTATACCCAGACACTGGATTTCATCTTGGGAATTTAGTTTTTGCACCAGCCTTGTGGATCTTGCTGCCTAAGAATTCTTTGTATCTTGTGCTGGTATTGCAGAGACAAAAGGGTACTGTTGTGCCTGGCAGGCATTTGACAGGCTTTCCAGGTTCTTTAACTGATGCCCAAAGGCTATTGCGGAACATTATGTGATTTGATAAAATTGATTTCAATGATATGGTCTGAATGTACACACTGCTGTTTCCACTGAATCAGTTAGATTCCATTTTTGTATTCTACTCCCTCTGTATCATATTTTGTGTATTTTATAAAATCACTCATTACATTTAAGTAGATTTTAACAGGAAGACTTCATGGTAACTATTAAATTCTAACTTGTGTTCAGCTTGCAAAATTGAATAATTATAACCACCTTATTCCATTAATTTGAGTTACTTTTCAGTTCTCTCTGTATCGATTTGATTTAATTCTGCAGCTTTAGCCTGCTCCAGAAATTTGTCAGCTTTTGGGGAGGTCTTTTCCCCTGCAAATTGTAATATGATTCTCTGATTAGACTGTTGGGAACATCAGGAAAAGCATTTTTTTTCTCATCCCTGTCAGTCTCAGTATCAAAATGCTCTCTCTTTGTTTCTATGCTCATCTCTTCAGTGACAAAAGTTTTCAATTTTTTCGTTTATCAGAACTATTAGATGCAATATTCTTGTCTGAGAACATCATTGATGTCCTTTCATAATGATGCTTCTGAAGGTTTTCAGTTCTTCTCCATCTCCTTCTTAAGTATTGCTTTTTTGACTTTTACCAACTCTTTGGGGACTTCCTGAAGTTTATAATTTTCTTTGATATAAGACTGATGCTAGTCCTTGAGCAATTGCCTTGCTCCACCTTGATTCTTATTTCATTTTCAGTAGTAGCTGTCCTGCCTAATTTACTAATTGTGGAACCTCAGATACTCTGTTTGGGTTCTGGGACTTAATGTGCCAGGTCTTTCTGTCTTACCATGTCAAGATACAAGAAAATCTGTTTCCCTTAATCTTCAGATATTACTCCTGTGCTTTGAATCAGGTTGCTAAACCCAATTGGTCCTGATCCTGTCTCTTACCTAATTGCATATATTCATATGCATATATTTCTCACATATTCATATGTGAGAAAGAAGTTATTCATCTCAGTTACATCTTTATTCATCTTCTACTGCTATTAAATTTACCTGAAACCTTATTCCCTAAATACAATTTTCATACATTATCTATCCAATGTTAATGGTTCAGTGATGCCAAAGAGCTTTAGTTGCCATATTTGGAATGCTGTCATATCTTTGAATTCTTCATAAAACATCATTTTAATTTTGTCTTTGATGATTCTTCAGTGATAACAGCATATTTTAGATTTTGTGCTAATTCCCTTTTAACTTTCAGTCACTGGCAGGTCAAATCAGGTAAATGCTCACAACAGCAAGTTGTCTTAATTATTTCTCCACAGTATGAGTTTGTTAACTTTGAAAGCTTCATTTTCTGGCTATTTTACTTTTTTACAATGTAGAAACACATTTACACTCTGTGTGCTCCTCAGCATAACAAAGGACATCTGGTACATGCAAGTCCAAAATATTTCAGGTGACCACTTTCCAGCCTTTTGTTTGAATAGTTGAGGTTTTGTTATCTTTTCTAAACTTCTGAATTTCATTTGGACTTCATTAATAGCTTTGTCACTATTACTTAGCAATACCTCTTCTCGTATTGACATGCATTATTCCTGTTACGTTTATCTGAATTTGTTTAAAATTTCCCACTTAGTGACCCTACCCTTAGGCAGCAAAGCTACTGCTTGAATGGCTGAAGATTTGTGGCTGTGTACAGCCTGTCAGAATCCTCAAGAAAAAAGGCACCTGAACTTAGACATATTTAACAGTCCTTTATTTTATTTAAAGCTTTTGACTGTGAAAATATACACTAATAATGATGTGGTAAACTCTTCTAA
This sequence comes from Notiomystis cincta, assembly GCA_013398075.1. Classification (NCBI taxonomy): domain Eukaryota; kingdom Metazoa; phylum Chordata; class Aves; order Passeriformes; family Notiomystidae; genus Notiomystis; species Notiomystis cincta. Next base: position 204,921 of record VZRX01009513.1, on the reverse strand, counting down.
TTATTATTGTTAAGGCATCTGCAACTTGGTGACGCACTGAAAGTGAAGTAGTTCACTAAACTGAACTGAGAGAAATGAATAAGAGCTTCCCTGAGGCAACAGTGTCTATGGATTTTACATTGTTTTAACTTTGCCACTGGCAAGCTAACAGTCTACATTTAAAATATTGTCTTGTCTTTTCCCGATTTTGCTTCTGATGTCCTATATGTGTAGGTTGGTGTGCATGTATGAATCTGAATGCCCTTCAAAACTTTTGAAGGAATATATGCATTAATTACTTCTGTTGACCCCAGTATTCTAAACTGATTCTGTCTTTTACAAAGAAATGTTTTTAAATTACTGAAAATTCTAGACAAAGGAAGCTACTACCAAAACATTACCAATATGAAGTATGTAAGAATCTGGCTGGTTGATGCCATCCTTCTGAGAGGTTAGCTAGGACATTTCAGAGCTGTTTTCCTGGTGATTTAGCTTTTTTTCTACCCAGTGTCCTCAGCTACATAGTAGACTAAGCCAATTCTTTCACTTGAAAGAGAAGTCACAGTATTTTGCTTTAAATTATATCTTATTAACTGATACATAAAATACTTTATTTTTATGGGACATTCTTGTATAATCTCTTGTATTCTGAACTCACCTGCTGTTTGAGTGTACCTCAGAACAAAACAGATACTTCTCACAGCCATTCTGCTACCTTCCAGTTAGCCAAGTGAACTGTTCTTGCGCGTAAAGATGGATATTATTTCTGGTGAGTTCTTCAAATTCAGATTGTTAGCAGAGCATGTCATGAATGGGATGAAACAGTGATCTGCAGACAGTGTTTGTTGTGTGCCATCACTCCAGTGATGCCCATTACCTTAACAGTCATGCCCAGTTCTTTCTGTATATTGTTTCAATTATATTTTCACATGAATGAATGAACAAATAATTCTTTATACATGCCCTTTGAAATATTTACTTCATAATTTCTTTAAATTTATTCTTGCAAGCTAAATTCTCTGTTACCCAGTGAAGGTATATTGCATTATGCTGATTGAAGTATGATTGTATTGAAATATAATTAACTTTTATCTTATCACACTTTAATTAGTAAAGCACACTGGATTTCTTTGAAGTTAACCTCATGGATTTTGGCTTAATAAGGAAATAGCATTGCTTGTGAGTCTGAAGTGTTACCTCTGAAAATGTAATTCTGAAGCTATACAGAATTGTTGTGTTCTGAGTACACCCAATCCCTGTGTCACACTTTGGTCTGAAGTGTTAAGACCATATAGTCACATTTGCCAGTGGATCATGAAATAAAAATGAAAAACTTCTAAGTTATATGATAGCAGCTTTCAATCTTTGTGGAGTAGGAAGGATGTTATTGGAATTTTGAGCCAAATACTACACTTACTCTGAGAAATTTATTATTATTATTCAAATATGCTTTTTGTGCTGCTGATAGGAGTAGTAGTTCCCTGTGCAGCCTCTTTCCTGTACATACATTGCTCTTTAAGGGAAAAAGAACCAGAAACATTTTAGAGAGGTCACAGTAAAAGGTTTTGACCTACCAGATACTTGATACATGAGAGATACTGGCTCTGAAAAATTCACATTTGAGAATGCATTGGAATGTACATCACAAACTGTCTGGTGCAAAACTGCAGCATTGTTTAGTTAGAGTACAGGAACTATGATTTAAACGCCTCTGGCTAACATTCAGGAAAACTGCTTATGGCTGCTAAAGCCTTGCCCCAGACAACCTGCCTGGTGCTCTGTTGAAATTGTGACTCTCAGGTTTAATTATAACAACACCTTTTGTAAATACTGTGTTGATAAGGATGTAGCAAGTAAGCTGCTGTGTTCTGGGTGATCAGCCGGTGTGGTAAAAGTTGTGTTTCATTAGGTACTTTGAAAATGGAATTAAGGTAATGTTAAATTTAGTGCACATCATGCCTGATTTTAACTGCTGTTTCCTTCACACTGTTGATCCTTCACACTGTAGATGTTTGCAACTGGAAAACTTTTCGTGTGATGATTTCTCACAAAGTTGTAAGACGGGAAGAAAATCCAGTCAATGTGGTTGTATAGGTTGTGATGTGAAAGAATTGTGTCTCTTTGAAATCTGTTGGCTGGCTGGAGGGACCTCTTTCAAACGGAACACATTTTTTCAAAATCTGCTTTGTTTTAATGTATCTCTTGCCATTCTCTTTCTGTCTGTTGCAAAAGTTATTAATATAAATGATCTTCAACCAGCAGCTTGGAATAAAACATCTGTCCCATTGGCGATTTTATTTCCTCATTTTCTTTTTCTTGCTGAATTCTTGGTTCTGCTTCAGACAGAAATCTTACATTCTCTGTTGAAGTCTTGCAACTCGTCATACTACTGCTCCTCCTTTGACAACGTCTTCTGCTCCCCTTTACCACCACATTGCTGACTCTGGCCTGTCTTTGAAATAGGCTTGGCCTTCTTTTGTTTTCACTTCTAGATTATTTATTTTCTAAAACTTCTTTAGAAGTCCTTTAGAGGACTTTCTCTCTTGTCCCTTCCCTGGTGTAAGGTGCATTACTTTTTACTGCTTGCTTACTAGAAAACAAATTAACCCATACCTGAAAGAAAAATATTAAGCAGATCATTTATCTAAATTATACAACTATTTTAAGAGATTTTTATCTTGTTGTACCTGTATTGTTACATGCCGTCGACACCCCTCTCAAAAAGGATGGGTTACAATGAGCAATGTTACCGTAAAGACTAACAGATTATTAGAGGTATGGCAGATCTTCACACAAAACAAATAAAGGACTCCTCAGTCTGGAAAAATGCTAATTGAGAGGGACTAGAACAGAGGTCAGTAAAATCATGAAGAGCGCTGACAAGGTGAACAGAGTTGTTACTGGTCTCTGCCAGCATAACAATTATGGGGCATCAAGTAGAAGTAGCAAACAGAAGGCTCACCAGAGATTTTTTTTTTTTTCTTTCAAATGATTTTGGTATGGAGGGGTCTAGATTCAAGGAGAGACTTGTTGACAAAGAAATGGAGAAAAAACCCATCAGAAGCTACTGCTTACAAAAACACCTTTCTGACAAAATCCAGCTGGAAGGATGAAGGGGTTCTGAGTGGTCTCAACATCTGAAATGCTTGCCTGGGCTGCTTCTGATGCCTACTGCTAGCAGTAGATTGCTGGCTTAGATGGACTTTTGGACCAGTCTGTCTTATCTTCAATATCTCTGAAACATTTCAGGATTGTAGATTATAGAAGGGCAAAAAGACACATTCAGAAAGATTTCTTTTTTTTTTTTTTTTTAAATTAGCATTTGTTAATGGAGTTCTGCTTGCAATTTTTTCATTTGGTTTCATCATGCCAAAAAGGCATGCTAATCATTTTGTTTTATATGCCTGATTTCTGTGTCAGAGTGAAAAGCTAAATGACTGTCACTGAAACAGATGTGGATGGGTCCTCAGAGCCCAAGACGTTTAGTATTGGTGATAAGCATTATGTCAGACTGAGAAAAAGTATATCATATTCTCAGCTACTCATGGCTGAGATCCTATTATTTCTGCCCATGCCTGACAGCTCTAATGTTAAACAGTGAGAGGTCATATAAAATTAGTGTAATTTCAATGGCTGCTTTAGTGCAGCAAACATTAAGTCAGTTCCCAAGAACAGTTCCCTGGTGCAACCCTTAATAAATTCAAATTTTATTTTTAGGGATGACCTTTAGTAATGTGAGCCTTGATCCATTGAGATGCTGTTCACTTTTGATGCATCTCCAAATCCCTTTTTTATGCATTTTAAATCAACACATGCTTATTCTGAATTTATGTGTGTGGATAGACTGAGAGATGTAATTTAAACACATCTGTTCAAATATGCATTTCAGATCAACTTGGTGCCGGTTCTCATAATACGGCTGAGTTTTTGACGGGTATTATATCCCTAAAGTACACAGCAGATGGTATTTATTAGAGATTGAATGGAAATGAAGTTTAAGGATGTTGAGCTTTTTGTCTTAAGTCGCTCATTTTTTAATCATAAAACAATAATGATCTGAAGTTATAAATCCGTAATGAAGTTCTATAAAATGTTTCTTGTTTATGGGGAGAGTAGAACACCTTATAGTTGAATAAAGTTAGTCCAAACCTTAACTGTTTGGTTTGGGGCTTTTCTCTTGTTCTTTTTTGGTTGATTTTTTTTTTAAGGAAAATTGATAATGGGAAGTACTATAATGTTTCTCCTAAACTGTTTGGGCTGCATCTAGTAGGAACTCTGGCAACCTTCACGAGAATTGTTTGAAGAGAGTAAAACCATGTGTACTCTTGTCATCCTCAGGCAGTGAGCCATGCTAATTATGAGATATACTTTTTATCTAGGTCACTATTCCTCGGTAACAAGGGCAGCCCAGTCCCTACTTGCACAGAGTCCACACCTTCTCAAGCTGAGTTCTGGAAATCAGATCTGCTCGCTGCCTCCAGGTGTCATTCAGCCCAGTTTCTGAAAGAGATCTTCTGGGGGCAGGAGGTGGGTTTGGAAAAGGACAGTCATTACAGAATACCTGTTCTAACTCTCAGTTAAACTCTGAGAGCTGTTAGATTGTGCTTCTTGGTCACAGATACCATTCTACAGCCTGTTTAAGGTGACTTACATCAAAATACTGATGACTCTAAATTCAAACTCAGCATATTAAAGTGCACTTGCAAATCCTTTGGACACTGCTGCAGATCACATAGCTCAGGTGGAACATGTTCCCTGTGGGAATCACCACCAGGAGCAGCTCCGAGTGCTCTGTAAGGTGCGGAATGCAAAAAGCAGGGTGCATTCTCTGACTCTGTAGCTGTCAGGCTGTCAGACTTAATATGTAGTTTCTGCTACCTTTGAAATTTTGTGTGTTTAACTATGAACCACCTCCAAATTAACTGGTAGGATTTAGTTGCCTTGCCAGTTATTCTCCCATGTGTATATACCTCCTCCTGCAAGAATACTCTGGAAAAAATACTCTGGGGGTTTCTCTGTGGTCATGTCTGGCTTTCATTTGTCTGTTTTACTATTTTTTAATCAAAGCAAGCATATCAACAATATGGCATTACAATTTCTTTTTCTGGTTTGTTTTGTTTTGGACATCAGTTTTAGAGAGATATTATCCAAGCTGTGAAAATAAGTTTTAGAAAAAGTATTAAAATTATGCATTTTATGCACATAAACAAGATATGACTTACTTAAACATGTGCTAGTATTAATTGTCTCAATAGTTGAGTAAAAGTGAGTTGACTTATAAATGAAGCCATTAAAGACTTTTACACACAGTATCAACATAGTTACCTTTTTTGCTTTAATTTAGGCACACTGAGTTGAAGGAGAACTGATTTGTGAGACAACGTTGAGTTGTGTTACAGTAATAGAGAACATTTTAAAATATTTGAAATACAAAAAATCTTTTATCCTATATAATTCCTATATAAATTTTCTTCAATATTAATGCTCTTGATAACTATAGCTGCATTTTAATAAGGTGTCTTACCAAAGGATAGTTTATATCTGGCCATAAGGCTCAGTATATTATCATTTAAGAGACTTTACACAGAAGTTTTTGTAACAAGCCTATTGTCATTTAACCAAGGTACTTTCCAGTTTCACTCCATGTGTAAATCAGTTCAGCAATTGATATGAGGGTTCAGAAGAACTTGTTTTTCTGACAGAGAGGTTCTGAAGAACTTGTTTTTCTGACACAGAGGTTCTGAACTCACACATCCTGGACTGCTTTTAAACACATATGGGAAAGATTACTAAGAAAAACATTTTCAGTGGATATCCATTAGATGCCTGTTCATCCATTGTGTAATTTAGAGTAAATCATAAATGGGAAAAGATGGAGAACCCCCTGCTTCAGATATTACGTTCAGGTTTAGTCCCCGAACTCCAGACACATAACTTAGGAGTATATTGTCCTGTGCTGAATTCTTAGTCCATGGAGGGAGAGAGGGAGAAGTGCTGGAGGATTTCCGAACAGAAACAGGCTGAATTCCTTTCTCAAAGTGTGGGGATTTTTCCATGGCTTAATCCTCAGGTTAATTTCCATGTAGTCAAGAGAGAGGCGGGGTGAAGTTTCCTGTTGTTCCTAGGCAATGCTTCCAGCTGAGCAGTCTGTTTCTCTTGTGCAAGCTCCAGCTCGTGTGACTCTTCAGTGAGCGGTTTAAGTTGAAGTCAGAAATCCCACAAGACTAGGCCTCATGGAGAAAAGAGAAGGAGGGGGGAAGGGGCTTCTGGAAACTGTGTGTGGTCATGAGGAAGATGCAAACACGTCCTTCAGCTCCAACACAAAATGGAGTTATGTGAGATGCCTGTTAGGCTCTGTAAATACAGTTGAAAGACCAACTCAGATACCTTCAAATTATTTCATCCATTAACCCAATTTAATTTGCATGTTCTCTGAATGGGCATATACTGCAGAAGCATTCTAAAATAGAAAATATTGTATGATGCTGAAATAAAATTTCAGAGTAAAATAATTTTATTTTCATAAAAATTCAATTTTTTCCCCTAACATTTTTTTCAATGCAAATTTCTAATTTATGAATCAAGAAGTTGCTATGCCATCACATTTGTTGTTTTGACTTTCTGGTCTCTTACCCTTCTGTAAGACTACATAGTGTTTTCTTTTTATTCATATTGCTTTTTACTCTAATCCAGTATTCTGTTAGACTGTAAGGGGTGGAGATAGCTGGTCTTGCTTAAGAGCAAGTTGGTGGCTTTAAGTAATTTCTGGATTTAAGTGTTAATTGCTAAAATGGAAGTGGGAAGAATATGTGATTATGCAAAAGAATTTCAAGTGGTCATGTGAGTAGCTGAAGGTGATAATTTTAGCTCCTTTACATAATTACTTCCCTGAGTTTGGATTTGGTTTGTAATGGTTTTTGCTAAAGAAAATGTTTCTGTAATTAAAACTATATGAATGGTCCATGTAACAAGTGAATCCTAGAAATTTCCACAATTTTTTTGCTGCTTTACTTGGAAATATTGCTCTGTGAAAATGGGGATGTGATGGGTGGTAGTGGTAGGTGGTTCTACTGTTATATTTTTGGCAACTTCATGTTTTTATCTCTTTTCTAAGTGACCATGACCTGACTTTTAGGCATCAGTGAATTCCTTGGGTCTCACTTTTTTCCTCTGATCCCAGAGGCTGACTTGGTTCCTCTTTAGGCAAAGTGTAAGATGTTGCTTTTCTTCTGTGTTCTTTGAAACACATCTTGTTCTTCCTTCCTATGAGGTTTGGATACCTATGCCATCAGAACTTGTTCATGGGTATGTTGGTCCTTACAGCATCACACTAAAAGAGATGCATCTGCACGGTAAGATGAAGTAGTTGCTTTTTTTTGGATGCTCAGAATTACCCAGTATGATGGTGTTCGCCTTGCTGGTCTAGTTCAGAATGGCAAAAACATCAATCTGCTTGAGCAGATGGATTCATGTATGTAGAGGGACATAGAGGAGAGAATATTCAGGAATCCTAAATACTAGGGCTCTATTATCTTATATATGACATTGATCATTCCTCTGATTCATCTTTTTATGAAAATCCACAGTTTTATTGTAAAACATCCCAATTGAGAGTCAACTATGTCGTAGAGCTTCTGTCCTGCACCCTAGAAAACATTTGTGGAAACTGAATAGTCTGTCTAATGGTAAATATGTTCATGTAATAAATCTTATAGGGAATGTCCAGCAGTTTTTTCTTTGTTTACTTCAGAATAGATAAGCAGCATTTGGTGTGAAAAAATAATAGTATTGACTGATGCACAAGAACTTGTTTTTATGTGATTTTGGATCATATTTCATAGTTGGAGCAACTCTTAAACATCATCTGATTCTAAGTAATAAAGAATTTTGTGCTGCTTTCTTTCAGACTGTCAGAGAAAAGGTCACTTTAATTTTCAAGTGTGTATGTGTTTTATATTTCTCTATAATTATATCTTTTTCCCCTCTTTTTTTCATTAGGAAATTATGTTTCACATTTGGAACTAATTGTATATATTTTTGTTCATCACTGCTTTGAAAAGTCTTAAGAGCTTGATTTTTTTCATTTTAGATTTTATTTGAGTGAAATCTCGTGCTTTTCTCCCCTTTTTAAACTGCTTGTTAAACAATATAATCAGCAGTGATATAAAAATGCACTATGCAATATCATATTTTAGGCAGTTACACTGCATTGAACTGTAATTAATTGCTGTTGCTGAATACAACATGGTCCTTATTCTCTTTTTGTACCCAGGCTTTTCTTTGTGTGTAATAATTCCATCCAGGAAGAAATCTAATTACTAAGATAATTAACACCTTATCAGCAAATGGAGTTCAGACATTTGTCGAGTTTATGAATTTTTAAAATATGTAATTTCCTTTTAACTGAATGACAACTGGTGTTATGGAGAAAAAGAGCATATTTTATTGTATCTAGCTTGATTGGACCTTATAATTCATGTTGCTATAGAAACAACCAGACCTTTATAAAGGATGGTATTACTACTACCATTGGTAATAAATGCTTTGACTGTTGCCAATAGTGTCATAAAAATGGATAAAATAACTTCATTGTAATGGTTTTGTCAAATGTAATGAATGTTCTGTTCACATTGTGAGAAATGGCAGCTGATGTTAGGTGGCATTGGTTTATAAAGTAATGTACTCTTTCTACCATGAACTTACTACTGCTGCCCAAGATATTTGTGATATGAACAAAATCATGTTGCAGGATATAGTGCTGCTGTCTTCACTCAGTCCTTAAAGATAAGGAATTTTATTGTTACTTGATATCAAGCAGAAGTTCGTATCTTGATGTTTGTCAGTCATACTGAGGGTGCTTAGCTCTAGGGATTTCTGCTATTCTGCACAGTATCCAGCTTATGTTTTCCACTTAGGGTTATTGGACCAAACCCTTGAAAATGTTCAGTTTTATACGGGTATTGATTTGTCATTCAAATGCCATCTTTTAACCTCAGCTCGGATGATGGAGTCCAAATTCATGAACTTGGAAAGAAATTCATAGCACTTGCTTTCTTTGGTGAGATTTTTCATAAGGAGAATGTTGAAGAAGATTCTAATAATATCTGATCAATTCCCATGCTGCTACCTATATGTCCAGAAGCATCTTAAAAGGAGGACAAGACATTTATGTTAATATAAGCTCATTGCTAATACTTGAAGAAAAAAAATTATTTAAGTCTAGGGAAAAACAATCACAAAATATATTTAGTATCATGCAATTTTCTGAAGGCTGTTGCAGTGAATATAAGCTATGGTCTAATATTGCACCTAATCAAATTAATAAGAACAATATTCTCTGCTTCCCTTTTTTGGAACTTTTGCCAACAGATTTTCCTTTTCCAGTAGAACTCAATGTTTCAGGAAGTTTTTCGGTTATTCAAACTCAAGTCTCTTCACTTTTTTTTCTGTGGTGATGTACTGTGGAATAAGAAATTACAGTTTTCTTTGGTTATTCAAATGCTTTATAAATGTAATTTGGCTTACATGCACTGACATTCACAGTTCTGATTGTCTTAACCGGATGAGGAGAAGAGAAGCCTTCCATTCATTTCTTTAGGTTAGAGACAGTCTTGGAGATCCCTTCCTAAGCTCAAGCATAAACTTTGCTTGTGACAGTTGTCTTTATGCCATTCACCCCTAAAACAATCTATCTCAGCTGTTCCCTTGCCTGTAGCCTACATAAGAGCTGTAGAATTATTTAGGTTGGAAGAGACCTCTGGAAGACATATTCCCCCTACTTGAAACAGAGCCAGTTCCAAGTTAGATACCACTTTAAAGAGTTCTTACTTTTCTCCATATTTTCTCCATTTCATCATTGTTACTGGAAGTGTAGGGTCAACTCTGCATTGTGGAAACAGTCTCATCTGTGTCAGGAGAGAGCACTGAGCACTGTATGTTTCTGCCTCTCTCCAGAGGATGTTCATCATTATTCTCACTGTACGCAAAGCTCCGTCTAGGTGCAAGCCTTGATGGCTGCTCCAGTATCTACTGGGGTAGATGTTCATAGCATGTTCCCACCATGCCCAAGACTGTGACAGTGGCACGATTTCAACTGAAGCCCCCTAACTTCACCCTCTTCTGGGCATCCTTCCGTGTGTGGGGGCTGTCTCTGTCAGCTGTGCTCTCTTAACCTGATGTGTGTAAGGGTTCTGCATATTCAGTCCAAGGGGAGCAGTTAGGGAATGTTGATCTTGCTTAAATAGCAAGACAACTCAGTGCCTGTGCATTTGTGAACTTAAGTATTTTTTTTTCCTTTTGAAGCAAGAATACCGAGTTAAAAATTAACTTGTGACTTGTATTTTTGGCTCCTAAGCCAATTTTGTTCAAATTTGCTAGGTGGTATGACATGCCAACTCCCCTTTTCTAGATACCCTGTCCTACTTTGATAGCAGCATTATAAAACATGAAATAGTTGACATTTTCTAGTGACTGAGTCTAAAAAGGTTTACATTTTATGAATTAATTAGAATTCAAGAAATAACAAGGTCTGCTGATTACCTGTAATTTTGATTGAAGGAAGAGTTCATCCAGATGTTTTCATTCTTCTGTCACAATCCTAATCCAGTATTTTCTGCAATATCTTGTGCACTTGGCTGAACACCAAATGCATTTCTCATTACCAAGCAATGGTGTTAAAATCTTTTTTTTCCCCAAAGATCCTTTCAGGTCTCAGTTTCTGTAGATAAAGTTGAAGGTTTTAAGTCTATGTACACTAGCTTCTAAGGGAGCAAGATTTTTACATGTCCTTAGTTAAATGTTTCTTTCTACGTTCTTTACAGAGTGCCTGGAATAACGATTGCTACAGACATCATTTGTGGTTTTCCAGGAGAGACAGATGAAGATTTTCAAGAAACTATGAAACTTGTAGAACTGTACAGGTTTCCGAGCTTGTTTATTAATCAATTCTACCCACGCCCAGGAACCCCAGCTGCAAAAATGCCTCAAGTTCCAGCTGCAGTGGTAAGATCCATTTTCAGATGCCTTTAATACATAAAGCATGGACACGAAAACGTACGTTTTCTGCAGAACTGTGCCACGTTCAAATGAAGGATTTTTTTCAGTCCAGTCAGGGAAATGATGCTAGCTAGATCACTGAATGTGTTTTCATATATAAATGACTGTTCAGATTGTGAGGAAGGGTAATACCATTGTTATACTGAAGGTTTTGTCTGCTTTCTATGAAGTTTGGGGTGAATGTCTACCAAGAGTAGTAGCTAACTGATTACACACAGTAATTTTTTTCATTTTAAGCCTTCTGTGACTACAACAATCTCAAGCTTATTGTGAATAATTATGCAAAGTATTAATAATAGAGCAGTGATAGTCTCTGATTTATTTGTCAGATATCAAATTTACAGACCCCTTCTTCTTGAGACTCTCCTTATGCACTACTCATTTACTTCCTTCAGCCTGCATATTATAAGGCCATTAAGAAAATTGCATCTGATCTTGAATCCTTCCTTCCTTCCTTCCTTCCTTCCTTCCTTCCTTCCTCCCTTCCTTCCTTCCTTCCTTCCTTCCTTCCTTC